>JAOPUG010000276.1:31651901-31666711 GCA_027564375.1 Micropterix facetella | reverse complement strand
GAAAAAAAATTAAATTAAATAAAGAAAATATACTATCTTATAAGTGCTATTAAGGAAAGTGATTTTCAAAGTTTAGAATGGTATGGTAACATGATCAATTTATGTAATTAAAGAAATAATAATATTGGAAAATAATATAGAAGAAAATATTAGAAAACTAAATTGGAAGTCTAACATTGACAATTTATGGAAAAATCTGCGTTAAGGATGTGCTATGCTTGAATATTAGAAATCTAAATTGAAAATCTAACATTGACAATTTATGAAAAAGTCGGAGTTAAGGGTATGCCATGCGTGCTTCCGCTCTAGGCCACCTCACGGACAGAAGCCGAATATTCATCCTCAAACGTAGGCGATGCGGACGATAGCCAATGTTGGACGAGACACACATTGTGCACCTTTTTTAACAAATATAAAGTGCTTACGATGGGATCTGAACATATACTCAAAGAGCTGGCAATTACATGTAAAAAATCACCGTTCATGCTTGGCGAGGATAGATGTAGGTACCTACATGGCCATGCCGCTAGACCCAAAGCCAGCATTTCTCTCACTCTAATCCAAAACCTTACGTGTACTTGGCCTTAAAATATATAATATGCTTCTAACATCGATCCAGGATCAGGAACAAAAGGTGCTCGAAATTAGGATTAAACATGAACTCATCACACATAAAATTGATGATTTTTATTTTCGATAAACTTTAACCAGAAAAGTTGTTTTAAGATAGGTACATAAGTATCTACATATAATATGTAAATATGAAATATATTATTTATATTTTGTTTGATGGAACATTTCAATTACCTTTTGTCTGATTTTATTTATTCTTCATTCGAGTACGACATGTTATTATTGTTTTATTTGTTGTTAATTAGTATTTGCTTCGTTTGATTATATTATGATTAGGTATGTTATGATTATACTTATTAAATTTCATATGCGTATTTATTTAATTATTGTTTTAAAATATAATTTTTCGTGTAGGTACTTAACAGTAATTTGTCAATTGGTACTAACTTTAATGTTCGTTGAATTTAGTTTATTTTTTTTGTTTTATTATTTCTCTATTTATTTATGACTAAGTTTTATTGTTTTTTTTTTAAATTACATACATTACTATTTAATTTGGACGTTAACTTGACCTTGCTAAGTGAAAACTTAAATAGCCTAAAACTCAAAACTCTGGAGGGAAATTATTAATAAAAAATCCAGTGTCGATCTGATTGAAAGGCCGTGGGCCAATAATATAGGCCGTGGGCCAATAATCACACAGATTATTGGTGACATTATAATCACCAATAATCACAGGTAGATGGCACAAAACAGAAAAAAGTATATGGACATCACCAGATTACAAATTTCATTCCTACATGATATACTGCCGTTTCCCCAAAAACACAATGTATTACAGGCTAATAATAATAATATTAAAACGCTTTATTTTATTAAATTAATATCTTACAGCTAACTTTAGACTTATGGGAGAACATGTTTCACAGTAAAAATAAGATAAAATTATTATTACACTCAATTTGAAAATTACAGGATACCATTGATTATACGGACAGCTCTAAGAAGGACTAATAGGCAGCAAGACTAAAGAAGTTAACTCTCGAGAGATAAGCCTAAGTTTGTAATAATGAAATCACTGGTAGCATAACCTTCCAAGCGAAAGCAATTTCAATGGAATCATTTTGGTAGCAGGTGGAGTTTGACCACAGATTATTTGAAGTAAGAAAATAGGCATGTATTCAGTCAGACTATCAGTGCTGCTAGCGCTGAAGAATCAAAACCTCGGCGAGATTCGCTAGTGCTGCCACTGGTAGCGGATACACGACAACTGCAGAAATTGGATAAAGGTCAGATGAAGACAGAGATGCCAAAGTATCTAGATATGAGGGAAGCAGGCCTACGCCAACAATATCACGCAAGTCAGCCTCGTCCAAAAAATCGCCAAAATTAGGTATCACAAAATTAATAATGCAGATAGTTTTTAATGTCATTTAATAAAATATAATATTATTAAATTGATTATGTTCATGTATTTTGTTGTAGAACATAGCATCTACATAATATAAAATAATTAAACAAGACTGATTATGTTAAAAAATATTGCTATATTTCCAATCCCTACAAAAGCAAGACTACTTCAATGTCTACAATTACTAAGTAACTACAAACGGAGCTGTCATAGAATTCACCAACCAAGGTCGGGCCCATCATAATACTATTGTTACACTTCTGGGGGGTGGGCGGTGGACTCCGGACTAATAACCGGCTTTGGTAGGTTTAGGACAGCTGTCTTGCCTCATGTGGGCATACACCTTACCACCCATTCACTCCCCTTTCTAAGCCATGGAATTTGAGATGCGGAAATCGCGGTTTTAGATATTTTTTCTAGGAAGGAGTTAATTATTTTCCTGGAGAGACCAAGCTCCTTAAATAGGTGAAATAGATATTTGGCTGGTAGGCCACGAGCGCCAACTTCCACCGCGTGAAGGGTATATGCGGGCGAGTCCAAGGCAAAAACATTTGGAGGGTTTCATTCTTATATAACCTGACAAACTATACCTATATAATACAAAAATGTAAAATACGGAATTTTTCGGTTAATTCGGTTTAGTCCATTACAGCAAGCTGAAGGTCGCTTTTCTTGTAGTTGTCCTTGATATGAACTCCATCATTACCTTTGAAAACAGTGCTGTAAGCTCTACGTGAATGTGAAGAAGGAGAAGGTGTGTAAGCCTCTTTTGCATCATAACTGAAATTAGATAAGTCTTGATACAGTCTAGCCTGGACAATGGTGGTTGCAACATCGCCGAAACGTCGGGTGCTACAAACTTCACATGGTAAATTCATGTCACCTTATTTATAAAGTCTTGATACGTCGCAACCCACTAAACGTAATCTTCATCGTCGCTACAGAAACAAGAGCCTTCGTTAGCAATAGCACCGGTCGTTAAACTCGGTCGAGTAGTTTCCTAGTGGTAGAGGACGGTGAAGTGAAGACCACAGCTATATTTGCTACTCTCACAGCTGTTAAGAGCTGTCGATAGGATTACTAACTGGGCTGCAAGTCTTACCAAATTGAAGCCTAATTAATGTATGCTGAGGGTTTTGCCGAACTCTTTCGCAGAAATTTCACTTCCAAGGAGCTTACTGCATTATCGAGCGATTAATGGACTCGAGATTAGATCGTTCGATAATTAATATTCTATATTATAAAGACCAAAAATATAGCATTTTAAGGGGATGGGGGAGGGCAGGGGCAGGGGGGGAGGGAGAGAACGGCAAGCATATTATGAGGCAGATAGTCCACCTGACGAGATATTTATTGGGGCTCTCTAAAGAGTATACTAATGAGCATTGCAGGCTTAACTAGTACAGCCGACAACAGTTAATTGCAGGACCTTAGGCAGGCAACATCCAAAACAAAGTTTCAAAACAGAAAGGGATTATTACGTACGTATGCGAGTGTCATTGTGAGGCATGCATACTTAAATGCAGGTGGAAATGCGATCTCGTGGAGTGGAAAGCAGTCGGTCGGGATGGAATTGCAGGTTTGCCTGTCGATGCGAACCAACGGAGTACGTGAGCGTGCAACGTGCTGCCTGCACCCCTGCCGCTTGATGGCCCACTTGCCTCGCCGATATTGATTAAAATAGCGTGGATAGGCCCTTCCAAATAAAAATGCTTTGTATCATAGTCTCTCCCCAGGAGGTTGAATGCGCAAGCAAAAACGCAAGTTTCAATCTCCAACTTATGGGAGCATCGTCGTAGAGGCTATATCCACGCACAAGTCAGCCTGTTCGAATTAATATTTCCATCGCCTGGAAGACAATGTCGCTAGACAGATAGCGCAGAGGTGTAATGGTGGGAATACAGATATCTGTTTTTACAGGTAACATGTCTGGTCTCATTTGAAAAATATGATCCTGGGTACACAAGTAGTTCTGAGAATAGCAGACCTCGTGTGCAAGTCTCATCTCGGACATACCTAATACCATTATTTTGTTATTAGGCACGTTTTCCTTAATACCAAAAGTGAGGTAGTAGACTTTGAAAATGGTGGATGAGGTAGCTATGACGTAGTAAAGATGGCGGAGGGCCTATATTCTTGAGCGATGTTGCTCAATAACTACTAAGCTGATTTACGTGATTAAGGTGTCAAATCAAAACGTTGTTAATGTAGAATAATAACTTTATACATTAGTTCATGTCCAATTTAAATAAAATGAGATATTACAACCAAACTAACTTTCCGAAAAAAAAACTACTTTTTTATTTTGTCAACATCTTGCTAAATATCAGGATTTTGTCATTTTTACCTCAAATAAAGCATATTGCGGCATTTATCAGAATTCCAATAACCTCTAAATCACGCCGATCGAGTAAGAAACAAGGGAGCTACAGTCATTTATGCTGAAGCGGTTGGTCTATGTAACGTATGGTAACATTATTTTATTCTAAAATCATATATTTCGGTCTCCCTTAGTCCTTCACGCTTCATAGAGGCATAATGGGGTTGCGCAGCTCGGACTATCTTGTTACACCAGTCGGCCAGACTCACGGCTCATATTCCATCCGGCAGTCCCCCCAAGGAGGGACTTATCCGGTGAAACCCGCTTTTGCGGTCGGACCTGGGGGAATCCCTCGGGCGGCTCTGGACGGTTGCTGTATTTATCGGTTTACCGGCCCTGCTCAACTGACGAATAGCCGGGGGAGTCTAGTTGCGTAATACTTCTTAAAGCGCGGAGGGTTGATATTTACCTGGTGTCACTTATCCTTAGAAACGACCTGCTGGCCACCCAATCTCGGATGACTTTCTGAGTAAAGGACGCCGCGAGTCCGCGATATTTCCGAGTAACGGAAAACCGCGTTATCACACCAGGTAGAGGTCGAGCCTGAAACCTAACGAGTGGATGGAGAAAGCGGTCTGAATTTAGAAGCAAGGGCACGAGGAGGTCTAACTGGGTTTGAAATTTCCCAGTGCCTTGTGGTAAGGAGTCGGACTTTCGCGGGCTGAGGCAATGTTGGAGTATGGGTATGTATTGTCCAAATTCCTTACGCTCATCTCGGGACGATATAGTGATAAAGTTCGATGAAACGCCTCAAGTTACGGGTTCGCCCGAGTGGGTAATGTTCTTAAATAAAAAGTCCCTCACGCACCTCGCCGCAGTAGCAACTTATTCGTATGCAAAGTGCCGGAGCGAAAGTACCCTAATTAGAAAATTTAATGTGAAATTTCTAGTATTTGTTTAAGTATGGATTTAGAACTATGGATGTAGAAGAACTAGAGGATGTAGAAGTATGGATACAGTGTGGGTGGGCGCCAGAACAATTGGAATTTGTGTATAATTTGCCATAAACCAAAAAAGGGTGGTTTAAATAAAGCCACACAAATAGGACTGAATGTGTGTGGCACACGTCAAAAGCGTAATGACTTGATGTCGGGAAACTTATTTCAAAGTATACAAAATACTTATTCCATCACATCAACCTATCACTCGCAGGTCTTTCTTATTGCAATCACAAGCTATCACTGGCACATCTTTCTTATTTCAATATCTTTCTCGTTCAAAAATAGTTAGGTAAGTAGTTGGTGTCGAAAATGAGTTTTATCCTCAATAAGTAGGTAGGTACCTTGTTAGGTACTACGTTGGATAATTTAAATGTGCCGAAAGTTTCAATCTAAGTACATAATATGCTAGGCAGGGTACCTAAGTACTTACCTTAAGTAGGTAGGCTACTTACTACTATAAGATCTGTAGTTTCAAATTTTAAAAGAAATAATTGCCATAGCATGCATGTCCTTTTTAACAGGTTGATAGAACTTCTATCAAATCCAGTACTCCTGAAAAGCGATAACAATCCGACATTTCAATCGAACACCAGATTACAGGGCGCGAGACTCTTTTGCCTATGAAATGGGATAGATTTATGCATTCAGCTGAAAAAAATCCCGTTTATCTGATTTTCTCCCAAAATATATCACTATTCAATCGTTAAAGTTTCCTGTTGCCCGAAAGCTTCTTACTTCTGGAGGATATTTCGATATAAACATAACAGGTCAGCACTAATTCTCAGAGAAACGTCGAACATCTAAGGTACAACCATAAAGAAACTGACACCCGTTTCGTTCTTTATGGCATTGACTGCAATCAGTTTAATTTCGAAAGGTTAATTATCAACTGTCGTGGCATAGATATGCCGTTGCTTGTGCTTCAGTTCTATGAAAATATTCTAAGTCAAGTTTGGATCAATTCGGCCCCAAAATACAGCCGACATTTATATCAGTCAATAAGATACAAAAAAGTTTGGCGATTGATGTAAGAAAATGGATCACAGCCTATCTCACAGTTGTACTGGTTGTGATACTACCAGCTCATTGTTAAATTCTACCTATGAACGAGAGCTGGCAATTTTTTGTCGAAAATTTTAATTTTTTAACGGATTTTGACTCAAATCTATAAGTTTGACAACAATTTTTGCTATTCTCGTGTACACTTGCAAAACACCCGAACTACAATCAATAGAAAAGTTAGACGAGTTAAGTGCATCAATGCGCCAAAATATCAATATTTGGAAAAATTACAACCAACGCTCCTAACTTTTCACCGTCATGTCAACAGGGCAAATTATCAAGTATTTTGCTGGATAAACGCCGATATAGCACGTCCCACTTTGCCTAAGTCCACAAATTGTGGATGGAGGTACATTGAAAATGGATATTTGAAACCAGTTATTACATCTGAACTCGTCATTTCTTTAAAAATACTTAAACTAATATCTTGCTAATGTAAAGCCGGCTGCCGATCATTTCAAGGCAAAAGTGTATGGAAGGTGTATGCCACCGCGGATTAAAATATTTTAGTGAGTATAACAATGTGAACGAACTGGATTCTGACTACGACTAATTAATGTAAATATAATTAAAAGATCATTGTAAAAAAAAAAACTACATATATTGTTATAATTTTATTTTACTATACCACCCAACTTCCCCTGTTCTTCCCAATGAAAAATTAATACAAATATTTGGTTGCACAGATATCACACGTACGACACATTGTTCAACAAAAAGGCCAGAGATAGTAGGTAGTTCAAAAATTATAACACTACTCTACATTGGCCTCAGCACGCATACCTACCTTCCTTCTTTGTCATTCCTTCCTCCTTCTCTACACACAAGCATTAGATAATCCGTCTAGAATCTCGAACACAATGGACGATAGACTCATCTTGGACAAATAAAGAAAAGAATAAGTAGGTACATACATAGTACACATAATTAGACCCGCCGCATCTTTACTGTGTCATAGCTACCTCCTCCACCACTTTGGGAGTCCATTACCTCACTTTTGGTTTCAGGAGAACGTGCCAAATAACAACATACTGGTAGTAGTTATGTCCGAGAAGAGTCCTACGGAATCGGCCTAAGAATCGCTTGCAGACCGGACTATAAGCCATGAATAAGCGTATGCGTAGTACATACTTTGTGATGTTTCTTCATCCTTACATTACCTGATAATCCTCAAAGCATAGCAGAAGCAAGAGACGTTGGTATTTAAATTGCCTATATGCTCCTTCTAGTTTAGGATGGAGCCGATCGTTATGCCGAGTAGATTAAATGTCTTTGCCTCTTCGACTTCAATATTTTTCAGTCTCAGATTTAGACTATTATTTGATGTGGATGGTATTGCATGAATCGCGTCTTTTTTAGGATTGTTTCTAGATTGCATGCCTCGACCCATCCTAGTAAGTCGATTAGAGTTTCTTTCATATCCATTGCTAATTGCTGTGGATTTGAATTTTTGACTATTACCGATGTATCATCAGCGAAAAGGACTGTTATATGTTTTATGCTTCTGGAAGTACATTGATATACATAAAAAAACAAGATATATCCGATTACACTTCCCTGGAGAATTCCTTGATGCATTGTTAACAAATCTGATTTTACTTTGTATTGCATTCGTGTGCTTTTGTTAAATATGTCTTGCTCGACATAATGGTTTCTTTTATAGATAAATCAATAAAACCATTTGTAGGCTATCCCTCGAATGCCTGAATGATGTATTTTGATAATAATATTTCGTGATTTACTCTGTCATAAGACATATCCAAGAGTATGCCAACTACAGTTATAATATCAATCTTTAATTTATAATTTCGTGTGTGTACTCGTTTACAGCCAATGTAGTGGATCTATTCTTTCTAAACTCATGTTGGAAATTGTTAAGGATTTTGAACTTTTCCAAGACAGAAGTTATTCGAGTGTACTTGGCTTTTTCAAAAATCTTCGATACGACAGGGAGTAGTGCAATGGGCCGGTAGTTAGAAGGATTTGTCGGGTGGTCTTTTTTATATATTTTATATTTTTGCTACTTTTAGAGCATGGGGGATGAACGACTGGTTTATTAAGAGTACAATCGGGGTTATAAGCTGGTCGATACATCGCTTCACTAGACAAATTGGAATTTCGTCATTTCTAACGCTTCTCTTATTTTTTAATGCCTTCACGAGGCTACGTACCTCGCCTTCTGTTACGGCTGTGAGTTAAAATAAATTTGTGGAGGATTTCGGAGATTTTATAGAATATACTATTGATATGTTGCTGGACTTATCTGACCCTATATTAACGAAAAAGTAATTAAAAACGTTTGAAATTAATTCAGGTGAGTCTTCTATTTTATGGTTTATTTTTAATTTTATTGTAATATATAGTTTCGTATATTTTAATTGCGATGTCACTTGATGTATGACTTGCCACATTGTTTTATGTTTATTTTCAGTTTTTTTATTTTTGTAATAAAGTTCATCTTTTAGCTATTTTTAATGTACGTTTTAACGTTTCTGTATATTTTGTATATAATCTTTCAATTCTCTACTTTGAGTATGGTTAAAATGCACCCTGAGCAATCTTTTGTGCTTACATGTGATCCTGATACCGGCAGTCATCCATTTTTCCCTATGTTTTGGTCTAATTTTCAACTTTTCCAAAGGCATATTTGTATTAAGCATTTCTTGCAATAGACCAGAAAATTAATAATATTTTTTCTTTATGTCAAAGTGCTTTGGAAAAAATTCTGACCACTCAATGTCTTCTAAGCTACTTCGGATTTTTTTCAGATTTCTTTCATTGAAGATCCGTTTCGTAACATAATATATCTGTGCATTTTTCTTCTCGAATGAAGTTAGATGGATAGTCGTGGTATAGAAACCGAATTGACGTAAGTAAATATACATCAAAAAAAATATCTGGATATGCTCCATCATCAGGGTTTATTTGACCGTATTTTCTCACCAGATGATGGAAATGTGTTTCAAGATACTTCGGATAAGTGTATTATATAATAAAATCACTACAATCATATTATTTAATTGTCTGCATGTACGTATCAAACACGCAACAGTTTGCTTGCGTGATCGCAAATTTTAAACGTAGGTGTAGGTGTGAAAATACAGCTGCGTATAAATAGAACTCCCTGATCTTTTACTTCGGAAAGTCTATTTATTGATTTAGTATACAATGCATAAGAGTATCGAATTGGATTCTTTGCTCCTGAAATTGTAAGATTATAATAATTCACAGCGGTCAATTTATGTCCTCTTGCATATTGTAAGTCTACGTATTGCGTTATCGCATTGCGTTATCTGCATCTGTAAGTGTATGTATTATGTTACATTTTTGACGTCAACCCACAAACATTAAGCAGTTTGAATATTTAATGTGACTGGGTAGGTCATTGATAAATTATCAAAAATTATAAATGATAATAGTGGACAGATTTCGCCTTGTGGTACACCCGAGAAAAGATTCAAAATGGCAGACTCACATGACCCATGGCTAACTAGTTGCCGTCTATCCAAAAAAAAATGCGAAAAATTAATCTGATGTTGTAGAAAAGCCTAAATTAAAAAGATTTTGTAATAAAATATCGCGATTTACCAGATCAAATGCTTTGGCCAAGTTGTGATATGCAACATGCAGACCTTTGTCCAAGGCATTGGCGGAATAATTCATTAAAATTATACGATTAGAGGATGTCGACCGCTTCTCTCGTAGACCATGTTGATAATGAGAAAACCATGGCTGGGCGAATGTTTGAATATATCCTGCAATATCGACCCAAATAATCTTTCGAATGAATTCGTCACACTTACTGTTATATATATATATATATATATATATATAAATTAATTCCTGGCCCCTTTCTGTGCACCGGTGTAACACGAATAATTTGTCACTATAAAGGAAAACACTCTTGCTTTAAACTCAAACTAAATATGTGCAACAGCGGTGTCAATAACCCTCTGCCACAAAGTTTAATTATACTGTCCGGTCCCAATGACTTCTTGAGGGTAAATTTTAAAATCGCACGAGTCATATAGTGTCCAATAATCTCCCGGTTTCAATCATTTGAAATACTGGTCTATTAATGTTTGACTCCATATTTATCAAATTAACAATAAGAATCGGTTCTATTCTATCGGGGTCGGGATAAATTGACAAAGTAACCTGCAAAACATATATGGCGCCATATCATATACATTTTCTCTGTCGGTTTAAATATCGCCCCCTGGCTACGAGATCGGGAACTGACACGAGAACATGAACAGACATTTGATCATGAGTAAAGCAAAGTGCAGCTACATACTCACAGAGAAAGTAATTGTCACCGTTGACTTTAAACTACTCATGACAGCCATTTTATGGGCTACTCCCCGATATTGCAGCATTTCACTTATAAGGCTTCCTCGGATGATGCAGTATTTCATGGGTAGGACATTTATGGATGGAGTCAGTTAATTTTTTTTACATGATGCATGGCAGGCATACTCGAAAAAGTTGCATGTTTGACAGGCCTATCTCCCGCATTTTTCTCGATCGAGCTCCCTGGTGGAGGCGTCGAGGTCCGTTCGTTCGTGATCGCGCGCTATCAAATTATTTGTTGGGTGACCCGCAAAGGAGAAGTGATATCATCCGCAGCAAAGACGCTTCTTAATCTCGGTTAATTCTCTCCATGGCACTGTCAGAAAAGCGGAGCAGCCGATAAAAAATATCGACAATTTCATTTAATTTTACTTGCCTCGAATATAAGTTAGCGGGTCACAAATGAAAGCATCCAGTTTTAATATTAAATTCAGTATTAAATATGAGATGATTTGCACATAATTGTTATTATACTGTGTTTAAAACGAATAAGTTCTCAAGGTCTCAACTCAAATACGGCGACAATAACATAAGGCGAGTTTGAAGAGAGCTTTAACTGTACTGTTCTAATATATAAAAGACTTACAAATAATGATAATAATAATAATAAAGCGAAAGGCGCTGTCCATAAAAAGCCTCACTAAACATCTCAGACGCCCTTTTCTCGACAGGTAATACTGGCAACAACCAGAATAGTAGGAAGATTTATGCATTTGTAGCTCTTGGCCACCTACACTGAGAAAATATTGGATTGGTCGTTACATTACCATTTTGTTATTACGGTTTTATACAGAATAGTGGTTATTCGTAATTTGGTTGAATTACAAGTAATTTTGTTGAAAGTCCACTACTCGATTATATGTTCCTATCAACATTTTCCTTACGGGAATTACGAAAATAACGGTAAATTGTAGCTTCAACATGATTCATGTGTCCGACTATAACCGTACTTATACGACAAGCTGTCATGCTAAGGTCATGACGTAATAAAATAACATTACGTTTTGTTGGGTCATCATTTCGGAATTAAACGGCAACAAGAGAATGTTGCTACATATTTACAGTGACATGGTAACTGTACCATTACGCGTCATGTAAATTCATACGTACCAACCGCAGTCCGAGATCCATACGCAATCCTTTTTGAAACATTCGTGTTTCCGAGTATTACAGCGTTATATTTTTCTCAGTGTAGGCTGGTTCGATTATGTAGACCTCGCCTTGGGGGTCTAATTTGGCCTTAGTGGCCGAGATTTTGGTTTATATATGAAAATTATAATAACTTTCGTTGGTTATGGTAAAGTTCTTTTTTTTACATGGCAATGAGTGTGGCATATTTAACAATACTTAAAAGGATTTAGTATAATTTCCGTAATTATCTTCCAAGTGAATGGTTGTTGTTGTCGTTGAAAAACTTGTCGTTGACCTTGTGTACAATAAAGTTTTCCCCGTAAGAAACTAACAAGTGCACCGACCGCGACCTGATGTCTGACTTGAACGCTTGTTAAAACTACGAATCCAAATTGGCTGACAACTCACCTAGTTCACCGGCCGCGACCCAATGTCTGATTTGAACACCTGTTAAAAATACTTAAAAATTATTTTTAATCACACTACATATATATAAGAACTGACCACTGTTGATGAAGAAAGTTCATCGAATGGAGACCGAAGAATCAGCGTAGGCTATCACTTAGTCAAATGATCCTACGACTTATGGACGAAGAACCAGATGTGCGAATAAACTAGCGCTGCACGGATACACTATTGATCTTCATATTTAGGTACAGTCACGTTACTTGCTCTATTCATACATGTTGGATTAAAGAAATAGTAGTCGCTCATTTGAACCACATTCCAAGATTTTAAGGGCGGTTTGTGATGACGATGTATATGAATAATTTCGTTTACAAAATTGCATTGAAAAGTAACAATTGGGCATTTGAAGGTTTGTCGTTGGGGCATAGCTATCGATCGGTTGCATCACGCCAAGTCACGTGGCACAATCTCGATTTGCTTTCACCTCCATATAAGAGGAATGGATTGAAGTGCAGAGAGTGGATTAAATTACATCACATTTGGATGTGCGTATGGCGTCTCTTATGGACGTGTATGGTGGTGGAGTAGACTGGCGCGTTTGGCTTTACTGGCGTGCGCCGAGGGACGAAGCCTCACGCGGCGCGGACCAAATCGGACGAATCGATGATCGGACTCTCGGACACAATCTACACCAACCTTATAAATCAATCGTTACAAGGAAGATTAATGATAGAACTAAACAATAGTGGCGCAAAAACGGAAAAAGTGGGAGGAGTGTTGGTGATCCAGGATTTTCTCAAATTCAAAAATAAAATAAATGTAACTACCAACTTACTTAAAATTCTTGAATTTAGCAGTATTAGGTCATGACCTATGTAATTGTCGTTTTCGCACACTGACCAATTTTAAATTGGATAACTTCGGTTTGAGTTGGAAGTCCAGATTTAGGTACAATAAAAATGAAATTGGATAACTTCGGTTTGAGTTGGAAGTCTAGATTTAGGTACAATAAACATGAAATTGGATAACTTCGGTTTGAGTTGGAAGTCCAGATTTAGGTACAATAAAAATGAAATTGGATAACTTCGATTTGAGTTGGAAGTCCAGATTTAGGTACAATAAAAAGGAAATTGGATAACTTCGGTTTGAGTTGGAAGTCCAGATTTAGGTACAATAAAAATGAAAGAAATTGTAATTTAATGCAATGATATTTACTGTTACAAAACTAGTTATTCATTTGCCTTCTGTTATTTGTTATTGCTAGCATATTTTCATGTGTGCAATCATCGACAAGTTGAAAATTCGCATTATTTTCGAATATGAGGTCCTTTGCCGGTATTATCCATTACATGTTCTCGTGGCCTGGCACAACAGTTAACGCAAATGCATGCTGTCAAGAACTGTAAACAATTATGAAGAAACTCGTAATTAAACAACAGAGCCCGGCCAAACGTTGTCCTCTATCGCTTCTGCAAGACAAAGCATTACCACACAATTTACAGCTAATAGTCGAAAAGTTGATTGAGTTGCGACTGGAGACTATTCGTCATCCACTGTCAGTCGTTACTAAAGGATGCGTCTAGCGATAGTGGGAGTAGAGGGCATGGGGCCTGCCCTTTCCTACAAAATTTCTCTAGATTCGCCCGTGCCAAAAGGCAAATGCAAAATATAAGAAGAGTCAACACCAAACTACCAAATACCATTTAGGTAATATTATTGTAGACTGCGTAAATCTCATATACGTTAGACGCATACTTGCAACAAAACAGGGATCATATGTCAGCAGTTTCAGCGAAAAAATATTTCGAAAACCTGAAATCTGCTATTCATTTTTATATTGAAGAGTTTAAAGATAAGAATATCACCATATTAGAATATAATGGAATATGTGGGCAAGCAAGAGAAAAAAAAAATACCTTTGTACTTATTTACTTATCAGCCTGTGTCTGTCCACTGCTGGATATAGGCCTCCACCTAGGCCCTCCACGTTGACCGGTCCTCCGTCTTCGTCATCCAGTCTAGTTATCTTTTCTCAGTCAGACTACAGGGTTAGAAAGCGTCATACACTGCATTTCCTGGTGCGTGGTCTCCATTCAAGGACCTTTCACCACCAGCGGTTGTCGGTTCTTCGGCATATGTGATAGGCTCAAAGCCATTTTAAATGGCCAAAAAATTAATATGCCTGCAAAATGAAAGTGAACCGCCGAAATTTAAAATTCATGCAATCAGACACTATGATATGTAAATTTCGCGACCCTTAACAGTGACAACGGCATCAGCCGAGAGAAGCTTTTGTCAACAAAGAAAATAATAAAATAATTTCCCGGTAACTACAAATAAACTGAACGGCTTACTGGATTATCAATAACGTATATTCAGAGAAATATTCTTGTCGATGCTGTAAGTAATTATAGACAATTTTTTAAGAAATATACACGGGAAAAATAATTTTAAAAAATTAATGATCACGACGCATTGTATTTTGATATTATTTATTGTATATATCTATTTTAATTTAATTATGTTTTAAGCATTGTATGACGTCTTACAC
>JAOPUG010000276.1:31551254-31565108 GCA_027564375.1 Micropterix facetella | reverse complement strand
ATACATTTGATTATATAACTTTAATTATATAACTAGAATTATTTAATCAATGGTACTCCTGGATGACTGGGTAAACGAATGTCACATTCCGAAGGGTGATTATGTACATCAAATTAAAGAAGAAAATGTTTTTTTTTTATTTTGGCTTTTTGCTGAAAGGCATGTTTTTGGATTTAGGACATTTTTTTCCTACAGGTAGTTATTCGACATGAAAATCGAAGTTGAAAGTACTCTAGAACTTTTTTATATAGAACTTTGGTAATAAAAAAAACTAAATATCCGAAAATTGAACTTAAAAACGCATTTCCTCGATTACCAAGGCTTATTTAAGTAAAAAAAACTTATAAATGACTTACTACTCAGGTTTTTTGTAGAATCAAAGTTATCTCCTATGTCTAAAAACATTATTTTTCATGTAGGTACAGAATTACCTCTAGGAATATATAGAGAAAATATTATGATTGTGTTTAATATATATACACTTATTCTTGCATCCTACATATTATTATGTATAGCAAAATAAAACCATATTGACCTAATAAAATAATTTATTTTAGGAAATTAACCTGCACGACGCTTTACTTTCATCTTTCGACCACGCGAAAAGTATCTTTTTCTTCGGAGTCGTTTCTAATTCTTTTATTTTGTCATCAAGGCGGTTGAATATTTTAGGTGCTATAGATAGAGTATCGTTGTCTTTGGGCAAATGAAGAATTAACTCGGGGAACAGCATAATTCAGTCCTGCAAATGCTTTGTGGTTCTGTGTTGCTGGCTTCGTGATCGCTTATCTAGGGTTCGATGGAAGAACATGAGCGACTGTTTCACAAACAACTAGCGTATATCTAAACCTTGCTCTCTTGGAATAGCATATTAGAATTATATCGTGGGTCTCATCTATTGATAACCCTCAACAGTAGCTTGTGTCCTTTCACTAGAGGATCTGAAACTGATTTTGCGCACCCTCCCCAAGCTATTATTCCGTGCAATCTTGAAACCCTGATATAGTGCCATATAAACTATATTTATGAAATTCTTTAACAGGACGTTGCGTAATTCACTAAATACGAAAACCATTTTCTAAGACCTCGACGACATTGTACTAATCGGTTATCCCAGCTCAATTTAGAGTTTATTAGAAAACCCATATACTTGATTTCTGTTACTTCTTGGATTTAGTAACACGCACAGGCCGGTTACCTTTTGCAGCGGTAAGAGTAGATTATTAGTGACGGAGGAGGTGGGATGACTACCGGACATAACCCAAATGCAATGAATTTGGTTTTTGAGGTGTTTAGATGTCGAGTAGGTGCTTCAGCCCAAGATTCTTCTTCCATGAGGACGACCGTGTCGTCAGCAAAGAAGACAATTCGTGCATTATCGCCGAGAGGTAATTTACACAAATTATTACGATACATGAGGTACACCATGGTGGATTTTGGCCCTGTCGCTTTCTTTGTCGTCGATCACCAAGACTTAACGTGACCTGTCATTCAGATAATTTGCTACACAATCGTTCGCGATAATTGTTTAGTCAATAGATATTTATTATTTATTTAGTCAATAGATATAATTATTTATTTAATATATAATTTGTCGATATTTTTCATTTTAAAATAATTATTTAATTGTGCCTTCTAATATAGGTACCTACTTCTTTATTTTGTTTTATTAACCAAAGAATACATATGCGATTTTACAGAAATATGCTATTAGGTACTATTATCAACACACATTACTTGAGATGATATGAAAACAAAATAAATACCTACTTAATTTGTAAACAAATTTTATTAAACATTTTAAACAAATAAGAAGAATCGAAACTATTTTTATTAATTCTTGTAATCAATACATATGATTTGACCAACAACATGAACACATATATACAAACGCAGTTTTTAAAATAATATTGTAAATTTGCTAATCTTTTTAGGTAGGTAAGCTTATCCTGCGTCTGATAATAATTTTCCATAGCATTCGCGACAGCTTGATGAATTTTGTTGTACTTCCTTTTTTCGGCTCGCTTTCATTTGGTTGCGTTTTTACGAGCATCAGACGATGGCACGTCATATCTCTTTTTAGGTTATCCAATAAAAGCCGAATATTTGGATGGCCGCAATGAAAAATTGCATTTAATGCATTGTGAAATCTTTCACAGCAATTTGTCGTTTTCGGAGATCGATGGATTGCATTTTCAAAATGGTTCCAAATCCTTGAGGGAAATTGAACTTCCCTTCCAGCGGCGCCTTAAATATAAGCGGAGAAAAAGTACGTCAGGATTTCATTGTACTTTTCTTCGTCGGGAAAACACTTGACAGCTGATCAAACAGCGTTCTCACATATTGTAAAGGCACAAATGATGAAGCTGCTAATGATTTAACATTAACTTGATATTTATATAATTTCGTGTCCATTTTTAGACACGATTTTAGACACTCTGATTTTAGACACGATTTTAGACACTCTGATTTAGATGAACATAGCTTCCTTAATTTCTGCAAATGGGATGCTATTCTTGCTGCATTCATACACGCTTTTACCAAAACTTGCACGTTTTCCAGTGCAAGTTTTGGTAACATTTCTTTCATGATTCTGAACATTTCGGTGTATGTGGCTTGTGTACGTAAGTAGCAGGCTTATGTGGCTTGTGATGGTGTACGTAGCAGAAAATAGATGCATGGAGGATACGAATTGCCGACTTGAGAATGCCACGTATATAATTGATAAAATATATTAGGCGCTTTGTCAAATGTACCGTCTCCCAAAATAGTATTTTGGCTAAGCATCGATAGCAATTTTTTATCTCCGAACCTCAACATTCGGTTGGGGTCATTTGACCCAGTTTCATATAAAACAAATGATGCGTATTTTTCTGGTATCACGAAATTCGGTGAAGTTAGGTTGTACAGATGACCACGGTTTTTATTATTTTGTAAACTCCTTGCCAGAAATAATGGTTTAGGGAAATGAGCCAAGATTTCGTCGCATACACCCATTTTGTTGTCAATAGGTTAATAGTTATTACTTACCCGTTATTTATTTGAACTTTTAACTAAATACATTCCAACATGTAAGAAACGCTTGTATGCGCTTATATACCTGTGAGCATTTATTTGAGCGATTTTTTCGCTGTGCGCGTATATACCTACCTGTGCGCTTTGTTCGTTGTGAGGTTTCTTTCTTTGTGCGCTTTTCCGTTGTGCGTTTTTTTGGCTGTGCTTATTTTTTCCACTGTGCGCTTTTTTCGTGTGCGCATATATACATGTGCGCTTTTTTCCGATGCGCAACTTTCATGTGCGCGTTTTTCCTGTGCGCTTATTTCACAGAATCCTATGACGCGGTAGCTATATACTTAGTTAATGATATCATATTCTTCTAAGTGGTGATAAAGTGGGCTCCCATGAAAATTCCTGAAGTTGACGCCCAAGCGACACCTACTAAAAGGAAAAAGATAACTCGGGAATATCAACCCGAACGAATTAGCGACGAGGAGTTTTTGTGGCGTGGTCGAAGGCTGAAAGTCGAGCGTCTCGTAGTATAATTTTCAAAAATGTGCATTATTAAGTCAATGAAGTTTTATTTTGCTATACATAATAATACGTAGGATGCAAGAATAAGTACCTATATGCATTAAAAAACAATCATATTATTTTCTCTAAAATATATCTACAGCATGTCTTGATAAACGAGTGTCGCATTCCTATGAGTAATTCTGTAGGTACATGAAAAACATGTTTTTGGGCGTTAGGAGTTTCTTTTGTAAAGCAGATTATTCTACATAAAAAACTGAGTAGGAAATCATTTACAAAGTCATTTTTATTTAGATAAGCTTTGGTATTCTGATTTTTTTTCTCAGTAACAAAGTTCTAAATCAAAAAACTTCTAGATTATATTCAACTTCGTTTTTCATTTAGAATAGCTTTCTGTAGGAAAAAAGTCCTAATATCCAAAAACATGTTTTTTTTCAGCAAAACATAAAAATAAAATAATTTTCTTGCTTATGTGCAGAATCACACATAGGATTGTTTTATTTAATTCAAGAAAAGTTACATAAGAATTATTTAAATACACAATGAGACTGCGTCGCTCCTTACTAGGAATGTATATACTTACTTACTAGGAATGTTCCATGGAAGATTCCAATTTTATATAATAGCAATGTATATACTTAATAGCAAATTTTATATAATAGCAATGTGACACTCGTTTACCTAGTCACCCGGTAGTACGTTAAATTATGTCGTAGATACTAAGCGCGAACATCAGATACTGACGCGAGAAAGATATTGTGCACGATTTTGTTTCTTCGTGAATTAATATTGTAAATTAGTCCATGCGAATAAGACAGAGCAATACGTTAGATCGGAATGTAGAATGAACCATCGTCAATTTTCCTGCACCGAGACCACCTGCCGAACGTATAGCCATCCGAATGAATTTGATCACATTTGATGCGGCATCAGATTTAACTGCTTTTTTTTCAGAGCTAATGCGGAAAAGTGAGAACCGCTCATTTCACATTCAGTTCTAACGTATTGGTCTGTCCCGTTCACATGAACTAATTTCTGATTTTAGTTCACGAAAAAATGCAATCGAGCCCATTATATTGGGTTTATCTATAAGTATTTTACCAAGTACTCAAACGTTGCTAGTCATACATGCATACATTGTCGAATGCGCTCACAAACACATCGAAAACGTGGATACGCTTGGCGGAACAAGGCCAGAGAATATATTGTATAATACTACGTTACTGTGGTACTACGTAGGTACCTACCTACCTATATCAAGAAGTCTACATGGATATATCATAATGGCGGTATCGAATAGCAGCCCTATCAACAATAAAATTCAACTCCCCCTAAGTATTCTCCACTGGTATCTCTCAACTCTCCCAAAATATATAAAGTAATATGTAAATTTATTTCTTTCAGTCATATTTCTTTATAATTTATTAGTGTATATCATGCTTTCCCCCCTTTTTTATCCTCCCTCATAACTGTGTTTCACGTTCTTTGTCAGCCTAGGTACCTATATTGTTATAATAATGTCTTTTCAGTTGTTTATTTGTTTCAGTATTGTGCTGTCTTCCTAATTAATTATTAACATACTAACATAAACTGTCCTCCGAAAACGATATGGCAGAGGGCATCGTCTTTCGGTGATTGCCATTAAAGAACCAAAGAAGAAGAAGAATAACAGCAGCCCTGAATACAGTAACCGGTCCTAAGTGTGACTTCTCTGCATTCAGCATTCACCTTTTGGGTGGTCGGCACTCGGCAGTCGTGAAAACCATCGAAATACATCATTTATGTCCACGTTGAAAAGAATTCCAGACGGAACCGTTAAAATTTTATTTTAATGATGGTTCGGAGCACCAGAGAGAGGGTCCATTAGCCAGTAGAAATGCCGGACGAGCACAACGGCCGCGGCGTAATTCAATATTTATGGCGTTCTCAACCACAATTATATTGTGCCCTTTGCTGCATCGAATCAAAGGAAAGTACCTACCTACCTACGAAGCGGAAGAGATGGCCATTACAATATTTTCTCATAATATCGTTAATAATGAAAAGCTCATTGTAAGTAGCTTATCGTAAACTATTATCTACTAGCATGATTATTAAATCTGCGGTGTCGTGACCTCATCATTCATTATTATTTCCTTATTATTTAATGCACGCAAACATCTCGTTGATTATTTGTACAAAAAAATCCTTTTCAGTAATCCCAAGAATACGATAAATTATGATATCATAAATGAGATTAAACGAATTTACAGCGTGAAGTTTTTGGCACCCGAAGTATCTATCAGCGATGTTGCAACAGAAGTTGTCCCATGGTAGACTGACACGCCGAAACGTCGGATTCTAAAAACGTCACGCGGTAAATTCGTTTGATCTTTTTCATGAAGATGAATAATTCATCACATGACAATAATAAGAAAAAAGTCCGCGGTATTAGAAATGGGCATCGAATGTTCAAACGAAAAACTATAGCAGCGTTGCCCAACGCTACGTTTGACGTTCCTAGACAGTGCGTTCAGGTCGGTCGTGGTTCATATAAGTGATTCTTAAGAAACTACTGGATTGGTACAGGCCGGAAAATTTCTCTAAATGCGGGGCCCTCGGCCAATTGGGTAATCTTTCTGAGCATCGCCGCCACTCACGAGCAGTATCCGCTGAACGCAAATATTATTCTTGCGGCGGGTGTGCGGGTGCGAAATTTCGTTAAATTCTTGTAGTAAAGTCATAATATTAGATAATAGACACGTTATTTATCAATGGCTAGATGGCATATGGAAGTGGGCCGTATGGCTTTTTACCTGGCGTTTCCCATCTGTCTCTTTCACTTATTCAACCAGCCGGAATATTTCGAGGATTGGGTGACGAAGAAAAAGCACGAAATCTATCCGCGATCCGATCCAGTCGGGGAGGAAAAATTCAAGAATTTAGTAGCCACCATGAAAAAGAAGGAATATGACGCGAAATTCGCCGGAATGGAATAAAATAAAATATAAATCTGTTATTTAATTACAATTTGTACTAGTTAATAAATAATTTAATATTTTCATTTCTCCTTTTGTTTGAGTGGTTCTATGTCGCTGATCCTGCTTCGAGCGACGACGACACCGATTATTGCTGTGAATATGGATAGATACAGGACAGCTTCAACGTCAGTCCTATCGCTGATATAGCCAGCGATTAGAGGTGCCGTTATTCCCGCTATCGACCTCATGCTGTTCGCTGCTCCTATTAAAGAACCTCTGTGATGAGGGACGCTTTTGTCTATAATCATCTCCAGGCCGATCTGCCTCATCGCCGCACTGCACACTGCCAGTGGCACTAAACACAACAAAAAAGCACTGAACGATGGGGAAAATTTCAACCCCACAAAACTCCCCGCCAAAATCATGAAACCATGCAAATTCCGCTGCGAATAATCTTTATCGTTTCGATATAGACCGCTGATATATTTGATGAGATAGCTGCATATCGAGGAGATGAACCCCTGGAAGCAGATCGTGTAGCCGATCCATTTGGGCGTTAGCTCGTACCGCTTGATTAAGAGCGAGGAATAGCTTGAGAAATAGCAGCTCATGCCGAATGCCATAATTGCTTTAAATAGAAATATATCCCAATATTTGTACCAATCAACCGTCAGGAGATCTTTCACCGACAATTTAACGCTGTTTACGAAGATTCCGCTCACATTTTTCATCGTTACCTTTTCGGTCGGTTTCTTTGGCTTGTCTTTCGATGATCTTTTAATGTAATACGCGATGCCTATAAAATATAAATATTAGTAGTATTTATACAACAGCACATAATTGATTGGTGTTATACCTCCGTTAAGCATAAATAACACAGACGTAGTCGTACAGGCGACTGTGAAACCGTAATTTGGTATATCTTCTAGAATATGTCCTCCGACCAAAGGGCCCAATGTTATACCAAAATTTGCTACTGCGGTGAGTTTGGCATAAACGGAGTGTTGCTCATCAGTCGAACAAATATCAGACAGCATTGTTTTCGTTAACATTTGCGTCTGCTTAAATAATCCTGCGATGAAAAATATATACATATAAGAGAATATTCTATTTCAATTGGTTTAATGGCTCTTATAGTTACCTAAAATTATCCTCAGCAATATTAATACGATAATGGAGTTGTATACTCCCATCAACATATAGGCAAAACTACAGCACAATATTGAAAATATCAGTATTTCTTTACGGCCTTTTAGATCACTTAAACTGCCCTGAAAATAAGGGCTCATTTAGTCCTATCATCGAGTACCATTAATAAATTCATTTATCAATATTACAAGCATCGGTCCAGAAAACAACTGAAATATGGAATACGTAGACCCGACTACGCCGATCGTAAGTTGAGGTGTTTGCAACCTTTTCATATACTGTGACATCAGCGGCACCGTGATTCCAACCGCAAAGAGATCCTTAACAATAAAGCAGAGAAATTAAAATGCGCTAACTCAAATGAGAATAAAATTTCAAAAGTATACTTACCAAGAATCCCATCATGTAGAGTAAATATATAACCGCAGTTTTGCGGTTTATTTTTGAAAATTTCAACATTTTGCTACGCGTGGCAATTTAAACAAAGCAAATTATGGGTTATCACACATCTCTAATGATCTGTATGTCATATAATAACGACTAAATTATTTATACAAGAAACGAACCGCTGAAAAACTGTTGACATGACAGCGTTTGGCAAACGTCATGTCGCGTCAGCTGATTGCGATTTTGACAGATGTGGATGCGTTTAGGCGTTCCGCAGACCATAACTGACAGACAATCGGCTTTGAGGTTATGTTTTTATCCAAATTGACGTGTATAGTAGCAGCAACTAATAATGAATTCCTTGAAACGGCAGGTTTGTTAAAAAAATGATAAAAATCATCTTTTCTTAAAATAACACAATCTTCTACAATGCAGGTTCTGAGTCATTTCAAATCCATTCATAGAACTCGGCAGAAGATATTTTCCGGAGATGAAAACGCATTGGCGATGGCGAGAGCTAAAATTAATGAAGAATACGCTAAAAATCGATTCGTTACCGACAATAAAGCAATTGAAGAGGTACCAGTTAGGATGTTTCTTTTAATTAATTTAGTTTTCAGTGTCTTTAAAATTGAATTGTTTTTAGTTGATTAAAAAAAGCAAGGACGCCGAAGAATATGCTTTAGCGACGATCATACAAGCGGAGGAAGTGCGCCCCGGTGTGTTTAGTAAGTTTTAGGTAATTTTAGTTTACCTTCTTAGGAGTTATTTGTTACACGTTGATATTTATTTTAATTTAATTGCAGGAGCAAAAATAAGGGAAGAAATTACAAAATTCGAAAATGTCCCATACAAAGATAACCCTAACCTCGATAGAGAGTTCGGTCTCAAAAGAAAAGGAAAATCAAAATGTCAAGAAATTGGTACTGAAATTGAACCTAAATAGTGTACTTCATTAAAATTAAAATGGAATAGAAAATAAACAATAATTAAATAAAAGTCCGTTTATTTATTTATTCCTCGCGACGCAGCTCATTTTTAAAGAAATTGCGCATGTGCGACGTCGATCGATCTCGGAATCTCAAGCGATGAGTAGCCAAGCAGCTGCCCACTGTTCATCTGTTTCAAAACAGCCCAAACTGACGCAGCTGTCAGTGGAAAATGGCTCTCGATTTCGCCGCTACATACAAAATCCTCATCTTGGGCGACTCCAACGTCGGCAAGACTTGCATAGTGCATCGCTACTGCGACGAGCGATATTACGACACCTACATATCCACAATAGGCGAGTAAATCCCTTTAAAAATAATTAACTAGCTCTTTCTTTGTTTATTTTGTATGTTTGAACATATTGATGTCAAAATTATATTAACATTTGGCACAGGTATTGATTTTAAGCAAAAAATAATAAATTTAGACGGCGTCCCGATCAAGCTACAAATCTGGGACACAGCTGGCCAAGAAAGATTTCGCACTTTAACCACAGCATATTACAGAGGAGCAATGGGAATTTTATTAATGTATGACGTCACAAGCTTAGAAACATTCAATCATCTATCATACTGGCTGCGGAATATACAAGAGGTAGGTATTATAAATAAAACGAATTTATCGCGTAAAGTTTGTAGTGCCAGACGTTTCGGCAATGTTGCAGCCGCCGTTGTCCAGGGCAGACTGAAGTGATGTCAATCATCATCCGTTGTTCTGCGGGCAGGTGGCAAACTGCTGTGGTTACTATGCAGATTATAACGGTGGTGTGGCGGCGGGTTCGGCGTGAGTGAATATTGAAAATCCGCTGTGCACACAACATCCATGTATCTTGTCTTACGTTCTTGCGCTCGGCGATGGGCATCCGCCGATGGAGAGTTTGAAACCGTTGTCTATATTTAAGTTTGGGGTTCTTCTTATTTCATTGGCTTCCCGGATCATGCGGGGAAAGTAAAATTGGTCATTGGATGAAACAATGGGATTTTGAAACTGCACTCACTGGTTAGTTTCACTATCCAATAGGTGTTCGTAAATCGCCGATTTTTCTCGCTGAATGTTTTTAACAAATTTCATATGTTCCATCAGTCCAGTGACAATGTGCCGTTTCGTTTGTCCAACGTAGGCTAACCCACAGCTGTATTCGATTTTATACATACCCAGGGTTGTATTGTTATTACATCCTTTGCATGTCTCAGAGATCGAGCTATCTTTTGGGTCGGTTTGAAGATCGTTTTCATATCGAGTTTGTTAATCATCCTACTTATTCGATCAGTCACGCCCTTAACGTATTGTGTAAAATGCTCGTGATCGCTTGGTTTATGAGTTTCGTCTAAATTGTATCGTGTAATTGTAAATGTCTCGCGATATTTTCTTTAACCATATTTCCTAACGATATCATTGCCATGTGCCATCTCCATCATAAAATGCTCAGCGTCGCATAGATCGCATGCTCGATTTACGAGCGACGTTTGCACTGATGATGGTGAGACGTTTGCGGTAGAGATGATGGTATCAGCTGGCATGCAAATATCTGTCCGTATGTGTGGGCTTCCGATATAAAATATGCCCAAAATGTTGTCACTTCTCCTCGTCACTTTTACATCCAAAAAAGGTAGGTACCCTTCAGGATGCAGAACGTGTCGTCGTCATCGCGAGGCCAGAAAGTTGGTTTAATTTTGGAGGTTTTGATGGCTAGTTTCTCAAAATATTCCATGTACCTATACGAGTAAGTCGCTAACTATCGACGACACGGGGCATCCAATTGCTACTCAGTCGATTTGTTTATAATAATTGCCGATCCACAGAAAGTAGCAGTATGTCAGGCAATGTTGAAGCATGTCGGCGTATCGAGAGGTCATCAGACTTTAGTTTACCTCTCACCACTATAACAGCCGAATTTATAGTCCAGTATCAGTTCAATCCTCAAGTAATACTCAGCCAAGTAATGTCTCAGTACCGTACGATATTGCATGTATTCGATACCTAATCGAGAAAGGCCAGTCGGCTCCGCCGAGTATAGCTCAAGTATTCGGAAATATATTAGTATCGAGCGGCAATACTGTCAAATGTGGCATATTTAACAGTGGAATATTTAACGTGGACTATGGCTATTTAACGTGGAATATTTTTATTTCATAAACCGCTTGAAAATAAATTACCAAACTTGTATTTCTTATATAGATATATATCGTTTTTCATCGTTCATTTATACCTACTTTAGACTTACAGATTTTTAGATGTAGGTTTTTTCAAGTAAGGCACTCCGAAATGGGCAAATTCGCAAATAATGACGACGTCAAAGTTTACCATTATTTCGTCTTCGGCCAGTTTTAAGCTTTTAACTGCGCTTATAGAAATCCGTGAGTCTTTCACGTGTTTTTTTGCCCGTAAGCGGTTGGAGAACATCAGCTAATTGTTTCGACAGAGGATATAAGGGGCTGTCGATTTGGTTTACAATCGGTTTCAATGGGGAATTATCCTTATCGATTCTAGATAAGTTTTATAATTTCGGGGGCTGTACTTTGCGTGGTTTGGTGAGATATGCTATTTCTACGAGGAAAGTGAGAGATTTAGATAGATGTAATTAATAACGCTTGCAACATAGCCGAAATGTAAGGTGCTACCAAAGATTATATAACACTACGAACTTCACGCGGAAAATTTGTTTTATCTTATTTATAATGTCAAGCAATTACGATAGTCTTCGATATCATAAGAGGTAGGTAGCTATTTTTCTACAAAATAAAACTACTGTAAGTAGGTAATTACTGGGGCCCGATGGAGTTTCTGTGCATATTTAATAAAAATTTCATTTACACAAACAATACGCATTCTAAAATTCTTTAAAAATGCAAACTGATGTGGCATCATAATATGTAACAATAGTTATGCAAAAAAAAAAAACTATTTAATTTGCAGTAAAAAATGTCAAAACTGTGTTCCATAGAGTTACTTGTAATCCATAGTGTTAACTGGGGGAACTTGAACATGTCGGAACATGGGGAACTTGAAATATTGTATAGACTTTTTTGGAAAAATAATTCACTTAGTCAAACAATATGAAATCCTTGAATGCTGTACCTATGTCCTTGTTTTTTGTTTCTACGAAAGGTTAAAAGGGGAGACCAAAATGCCCTAATTGTTTATATATTCTTGCAATGTATAGAAACAATATAACCAAAATACAAGGGTATACACCCCTCAAGCATTTCCTATTACAGACATGATTTCAATCAATTGAGCCCCAGAAATTGCCCCATTAAGTAATTTATATTACCCCATCCATAGAATGCCTCGCCCGATGTCGTGAAAGTTTTGGCGGGAAATAAATGCGAAGTTACTGGGGCGCAAAGAGCGATAGACACCGACAGGGGCCAAAAAGTAAGCAAATAATTAGATTTTTTTATAAAAATATCTCTCACATGTTGTTATTTTTCAGATTGCTGACGATTTTGATATGCCATTTTTCGAAGTTTCGTGTAAAAACGACATCAATATTGAGGAGTCGTTCATTTGCTTAGCGCGGAAGATCAGGGAACAAAGAGAAAAAAAAGTTAGTTTTTATTTGAATAATCGCTGGTTTAAAATCTCCCAATTTCATTTATTTTAATTCTACTACAGGCTGATTCGTTTAACTTGAGCGACAGAGAAAATGACTTGCAAGATCTGCTGACACCGAATTCTACTCAAACTCAATTCGCCGAAGTGGCTTCTAAGTGCGCATGTTAATTAATTAAATAATTTACTTAAATATTTTTATTGTATCCATTATTATAAATAATTTGTGATATTTCCATAATAGAAAACAGTCAATAATTTGTACAAAATCACATGTTACTTACGCCATGAATTATCATATTACATTTTTTATTGTATCATGTAAGTTCATTATCGAAAATTATTACTAATGCTATCAGAAAAGTCAATGTGATAATTATGAAAATCTCGCCCAGTGCATTATTAGACTTTAGAGAAACTACATTTTCAACGTATGGAGGATTTTAATCTAGTCCGGTCAATAAAACGGAGAAATAAAACTCTTCTAAAAGTCGATTACAATTTTATTTATATTAAACGTATATGTACTCGTATCTCATAAATTCAATTTTCTTTTAATATGCTTCTTACTTTTGATGATTTTTATTGTTGAAATCGATGTTTCTGCAGTCGCTACTGCATTTATTGATTTTTTTTTATTTTTTAATCCACTGTTTGTGTTGCCGATTTTGCTTCGTGTTTCATGTATACGCGTCTCATAAATTCATTTTTCTTTTAATAGGCTTATTACATTTGATGATTTTTATTTTTGAAGTCGATGTTTCTGCAGTCGCCACTGCATTTATTGAACTTTTTAAACGATCGACTTTTGTTTTTGAATCCACTGTTTGTCTCGCCGAATTTTCTTCGTGTTTTACATTACATTTTCGTATTTCCTTCTGTAGCATATCTTCAAAAGACTTTATACTCTTATCGTATTTCGGATATTTCAATTCGAATTTCTTTTCATCAAATTTTTCGGTTATCAAATATTCTTGAAAGAAATCGACAATATTATTTTATTATTGTTTTAATCAATTATGTTAATGATGTGTGGTATACTTACTGATGCTTATAGTTGCACCTAGATTTTTATATTCATCTATTTCAGTGTCTTTTTTTTTAATTACATGTTTGAGGTCACTTTCAGCTCTCTTCATGTCTTCAATTACTGATAATAAATTAAATGTCACCAATTCGTAAAACTGCAACGATTTACAACATAATTTAACAAAACACAATATCAAAATAGCCGTGCAACCTATTTTCCTATATTTTGACATCTATAGGCCGGTCAATCTAC
>JAOPUG010000276.1:31537503-31551154 GCA_027564375.1 Micropterix facetella | reverse complement strand
ATATTATTAGGCTATTTAAAAATAACATATCCCTAAAATAACGTGTAAAATAAGTGAGTTTGCGAAGATTGGAAGATATTTTTGTATTACTTTGGCCACCTAAGTGGTCAAACTAGAAAAAAAGTAACACGGGGCTAGGGACTATTAACCACACAAAGTTTTTGGCAAGCTTTTTCTCTCAGATCAATTATACGGAAGAATATTTGGGTCATCATGAAGTTTATCTCTAACGTAACATTTGAACCCCTTCCACCCGGTAATTCCTCTTCATTGAGGGACTCATTACAGGAGTGGCATAATGGAGCTCTCGTGGTTTACGTGCTCAGCTCAGGTAGTTATTTTTAATTATCATGAACATTTTAATATAGTATACATATATACAAGAAAATAATCATATGGGGCGAAGTTTGACAAACCCTTGGGGTTTCCTCCTGCCCCAGTTTATAATTACAATGCTAGGAATAAAACAATGTCCGTAGTTAATTATTTCTTTCAAAGTGCTCTTCTCTATGCTTCAATGTCGCAGGTTGGCGTTTGAAATGTCCTTGATTTCGACCTTAGAGTATCTTACTTATTTATTTATATCGTATGCGGGACGGATTATAGCGGTTCGCGGGCCTGAGTTGGCCCACGTGCCGTAATTTGCCATCACTGACCAGATGATCCGAGGGTTTAGGCTCTAACTTCATCGAAGGTTCCTGGGCGGGCTCTTGATGCAAAGGATTTGTTTGGTAAACTCGATTTAGAGTTGTTAGGATACGATTGAGGGGGTCGATTTGAGGGGGATACACGCGGAAGCGCTAAATCAACACACTGCATAATTCAAAGTTATAATTACAAATGTTTGAACTAAAAATCTCTTATGGATATATATATATAAATGTCTAAAATGTTATGTGTTTAAGGTGTTTGGGATCCCTGAGCGATATTCCGGGTGATGTCCTAGTTGACTTAATTAAACGACCGATCCACGTTAATGACATATTTTAAAGCTTTGTCGTCGTATGCTAGTTCACAAAGTGTTACTGTGACTAATCTAAAAGTGATCAGTGAATATCTGTGAGTGACTACATATCTGTGAGTGGGTCTATCCGAGAGGAATGCCTATTTATACTGCTTCGAACAAAGAAAGTCATTGATAATATTATTTTAGCGACATGATCATTGACGCCTTAATTAAATATAATTATAACTTGACAACTATAATTTGATATAATTGAATATTATTAAAATGAGATGATTCGATCCCAAACAAAGGATTTCTCAGAATGAACGAAGTCATCGTTCACAAAAACATTTAATATTGCAATGTCTTGTGCCGAAAATTGATAGCAACTATGATTAATTAATTTAGGACAAAACATGAATCAATTAATTAAATCTTCTCAATCTTAATAAACCTTACATACATGTTTCTTTAATAATTAGTAACATTACACCAGAATAAAAATAATTGTTAAAGTCTGCCTTAGAACAGGCTCAGGCCTAATTAGGCGACTTTGATTCATAACTATGTCTCCACAAGAACCATTTTTTTGCTACTACCTCATATGCATACAATATGACATGGTATACTGAACTAAATAATTTGTGTAGTACTGTAAATGAATAAATAAATAAATAAATTAGGCGTTTTTTTTCTTGGTAGCTGCGTGATTTAGATATCAACATAGATTTATTTAATCTATGATATCAATTTAATTTATACATTCACAATGTGGTAAAAATCCTTGGTATATTACGGAGAAATAATGTCAAATTTACTAACTTAGTATGTATGATTTTTAGATTTTTTTCTAATACCAGGATACCAGGTATTAGAAAAAAATGAAATACCACATCCAGATATCAATTATATTCTTCTAAGTCAGTAAGTTTATTAACCCTTTAACAGAGTTTAAAATGTTTAATTTTGAGCAAAAACAACACAAGTTCAAAAATATAAAATTAATTTAATTTTGCTGAATTTCAAAGAAAAACTTATACACTTTGAAAAATGTTTCAGTTTATTTTAAATGTTCTTGAGAGCCTGCGACTACGAAATTATGCTTTCTGGTTTATGTGGTACCGACCCTTGACGCGGCTATCTTTTCTAACTACGTCGGTGCAAATAGCCTTTGTTTATTACGCTATTGTTTCAGTTTTGCCTTTGGCCATACTTATTTCATATTAGTAAACCCCAATTAAAACAAGAAAATGACCCACTTAAAGCGAAACCGCTATATTTACAGAGGCCACAAGTAAAATAGAGTAATAAGTATCGGGTAGCTTCACCTATTGTCTTGTCTGCCTGTCGTTGTTCATACAGCCAGGGAGCCAGTCCATTGCTCTTTCAATAAAACTTTGTGCGCACGCCCAATATTTTGATACTATACTTAGCGCAATCTATATTTGTATATACTCATACCTCTGTTGTATCGCATGGCTCAAGAATTAAACTAATTTTTAAAATAATCGAACCAGCTCTCTTAAAAGTGTAGCTTAGATGTGCTTCCTCTTCTACTTTCCATACAACGGATTTAATCAGCCCAGGTTTTTCTTCTGACATCATATCTAGTGCCATTTCCAAAATAATAGCGCTGTCGTTTCCCGTTAAGGATGGATTTTCAGTCTGCAGTCAAATTAAAATCAACATTAAATTCAGTACTAGAATGAAAAATAAATAAGACCTTACAACAAATATTTGTGCGAATTCTTCTTTTGTAAGGGTTTTTCTCCAAAGTCTTTTCAAGTCTGTTACGTAGAAGCTCAACTTGTCATTTTCTTCTTTGCACTGATATAGTAGAGTGGCATCGGGAGTTTTTATTGGTTTCCACATGATTTTCGTTGAAAATAAGCGAACAACAACACTTCAGCTCACAACAAGGCATTGACATGTACATTTGTCAATGTGACGAGCAAATCTTGACAAAACAAAAGAGCGTGACTTGATATGAATGTGAACTGTTGAATATGACCAAATTTAATCCACAATAAATGTAACTAATTTATTAGAAAATATAAATAGTTTTTTGATGTTATTTAAGAATTAAAATAAATTTAGTTATCATAAAAAGTTTTATTCCAAAGAGCTTTAAAATTAAGTTAAAAAGTAGTTTGATGTTTTGATGTGACGTGTTGCGGTGTTGCTAAATTGATTTATTTCAAAAGTTTTGAATTATAATTTAAAAATACCCTAAATAGTTTTATTAATTTGGCCTACAATATTATTGAAATAATATGATTCGTAGCATTATATATATTTTATAGTGAAATGGCAATAATGAATGTCGTTCAGTATTGATACATCTGGCAACACCCTGCCCTGCAAACGTCAATCGATCACCGGGCGGTCGGGCGATGGACGGCTGCCATTTTGAAATTTAAGTGAAAAGAGTGTCTCGATTAGTCACGGTCGGCGGATTCTTACATGTTTAGTTGCAGTCTAGATTGATGGGAGCGTGAAAATAGCAAATCGCTGATATTCTTCATTAAAGGCCGCATTATTTGGGCAAGATGGGGTCGCTGTTTCGGAGTGAGGAGATGACATTATGTCAGCTTTTTCTTCAAAGTGAAGCTGCCTATGCGTGTGTATCGGAGTTGGGCGAATTGGGACTCGTCCAATTCAGAGACGTGAGTAAAATCCTAATTTGACTATATTGGGTTTTTCCTTGTCGGTTTTCCTTATGGCCCGCATGAGCCGTGTTTTTTTATGACGCGATTATGTTTGCGTTCTTAGTTAAACCCGGACGTAAACGCCTTCCAACGCAAGTTCGTGAATGAGGTCCGCCGTTGCGATGAAATGGAACGCAAGCTCCGCTACCTGGAGAAGGAGATCCGCAAGGACGCCATACCGATGCTCGACACCGGCGAGAGTCCGGAAGCGCCCCAGCCAAGAGAAATGATCGATCTCGAGGTAAGACTGCCACCGAGCGAGAAACAAAGAAACTCTCGCGGTAGCCTCATTTTAATAAGAGAGCATTTAAAATCGTAGGCGACTTTCGAGAAACTGGAAAACGAGCTGCGCGAGGTGAACCAGAATGCGGAAGCGCTCAAACGCAACTACCTGGAGCTGACGGAGCTGAAGCATATTCTGCGTAAGACCCAAGTCTTCTTCGACGAGGTAAGTCGTCGATCGCTGGATTAAATTAAATACCTAAGTACCTACATTATAATTTTGCTTTATCACAGGCGTAGTATTAGCGCTATCTTATCAATTTTTTATCAAAATGCTAATGAAATTTGGCCGCGATTGATTCTAATAATGATTTTTTAGTTTCCGGAGAAACAGATTACTTTTTGATAATGTCACTCGAGCTTGTCATGTGAACTTATACGATTCTCAAATATTATAAAAATGTCATGCTTCGCTCTTTTAAGTTTTTTTAATCAGGGTACGAAAGTTATATATCATTGATATTATGATATATATATCAACGATATTTATCCGATATCTAGGCATTAATATTTATCATACCGTATATTTTTTTTAAAAATTTAACAATTTTGGTTATTTACGAGCCATTTACTGTGATTATTTTACTGGAATCCCTCAAATTATTGCAAATTGCACTACTGTGACTTGGAAGCGTAGTAAGGTGGTTTCTTTTGACTTCTATTCCACCGTTGGAATGCTATGAGAGTAGATTCCGCTGCATCGTTCCCTGTCCAGTCTAGAACCGAAGGATCCGACTATTTAATTCAATTTCAAGTAAAAGTTGGATCTACATTGTCCGATTTAAAGCCGGTGGAAAGTGGAGTAGTTGAGGGATTGGTACTGGAACTGGTGCTCTACCTGCTCTACATATCCGATCTGGAATCTGCTATCCTGCTATCCTCAGCAACCAGTCTTTACTTTGATGATACAAAATAATTTGGCAAAGCAGAGCGACTTTAACCGAATCAAGGCTGGACTTATGATTGGCTCATCTAAGGTGTTGAACTCTGCTTGCAATAGCTTCACCGAACATATCCGGGCCCATTGGCAGTATAGGAGGGCATTAGACGAGGGCGGTACGAGTGAGCGTTCTCAAGCGCGCGTTACGTTTCGGCTCGCTACAAGCCCTCATCAGCTAATCTGCGATGACTAGGACGCGGAGAAGCACCAGCCACACCTTTGACCTCCCTCGCTCTACCTATCCATATTCTATTCAGGCAAGCTCCCATATTCTATTCTATCACGGTCGGCCCGACTTATGACTCAACACCTATCCGGTAGCCTCCTCAAAGAGGGACGAAATCAGTGAACCCGCTGTGTATAGCGGCTGATCTGGGGGAAGCCCTCAGGGGATCCTGGATGTCTGAGCACTGGTCGGCATGCCAGCCTTTGCTTAACAACCTTCTTGAAGAGGAATCCCCTGTAGCCCAGTAATTGTGCGAAACAATCCTCTCACTGGATATAATCTATATGGAGCAGGACTAAAAGTTGTGCAGCCGCAGGACCTAGGAGTCATAGGAGACAGTTACCTCAAGTGGAATGATCACATAACTGCTATTGTGACAAGAGCCAATACCACGTTGTATCCCATTCGCAAGGCCTTCCAGATACAAACATCTGAGCTCTTCTTACTAACCTATGAAGCCTATGTACTGGAGTACGCCATTCCAGATATGGAGTCCATGTTTTGTCGGAGACATTAAACTTATTGAGAGAATGCAAAGAAGTGCCACTAACATTATACAAGGATTCCACCACTGCAGCTACGAAGACAGACTCGAATGGCTAAATCGGTCAAATCTGGAGGAGACACACTAGCAAGATCTCATCGAGACCTTTACAGTACTAGCAGGCCATTACAGCTGTGAATTACTATCATCTATATTTCTCCTCAACCAAAATCATAATCTGCGTCAACCTCGATAAGGACTTATTCGCCTCGAACCACATGAAAGTTTTCTTGAGCAAAAGATTGGTTTACTCATAGAACAAGCTGCTTAACAGTCTGATGAGAAGCAGGGACAGTAATGTTTTTAAAATCCGAGTGGACAAGTTTATAAAAACTTATAGGCAAAATTAGCTGTGCTAACCTGCCTATAAAAAATCATAATAATTAGTCAGCGCCCCCCTTCCCTCCAGCTTATAAATTGCATAGTGAGAAGCCAGCTGCCACTTCCCAAGATAGGTTTGAGTGAGATTTAATCCACTAAAAGCCATCACCCTGCCATGGGAGCTTTATTAGATGATTGGTGTTCTGCCATATGTCGTTGGCAAAATGGGTATGTAATTACTTTATAATTTATCATTTACATATATGCAAGATAAATATCCAATGTTGAAATATAGATAAATACCGATATTTTGATATGTAAATATCATGATATTTTCAAACCCTGTTTTTAATCACCATTCATACAATTAGGAAAAATGCTTTCTCTCATAATACAGGAATGTCTATTTCACTGTGCCTACAATATGGGAGGGTTCTCAAACGTTTTGGAATGCTGCATATTTTATAGATATGGCTTAGTATTTTAAATAATATCGTGTCTCAGTTGAATATTCATAAGAGCATATTCTATATCGTGTGTGAAGAATGACCAGAATAAATGGGCCGTGAAGGTTTTGCTCGGTTCATTTCACTGCATAATTTAAACCCCAGACTCCGTATCGTGAATGATGTGATTTGGCATGAGGATGACTTGAATTTCCGTTTGAAGATGGCAGATCCGTCGCGAGAGGAGGAGCAGGTGACTTTGCTGGGCGAAGAGGGATTGCGCGCAGGGGGACAGGCATTGAAGCTCGGGTACGGAGATTAACTAATCTACTTTTGCGGCTTTTTAACATCCTCTCGATATTAAAAAGCCGCAATGAAATGCGGCTCCGCAAAACAATATTTGGGGAAGAAGATCCGATAAAAGAGGTGTTAGCACTGTTTGATTAGATGTTGGTTTCAGCGTTTGTACTGCGATGCGGACACGGGCCTCTACAGAACGCCGCTCAGGCAAGCTCCATTTGGTTTTGCCGAAATAACCACACCTAGCTTTGAAATCTAGCGATGTTTGAAACAGGATTTCGCGTTTTCTGTTTTCATTAGAATTAGTGTTGAGTTTGTTAGAAGCCGGCACCGCCCCGTTCCCGCAGACGATAAATAACTGCCCAGGTGCCTGAGTGTGTGTCATGTCTAACAAATCGGAATTACAATTTGTATTTGTGAAGTCCCATCAAATCTGCGGGACTTCAGAGAGAGGGTTCAGAGTCACCGCTATCACGCTCACTCATATTTATTTTGCTATTGACTTGCATGCCTCATAATTCTTTGGTGTTGTTCGGCTTGTTCCTCTCGAGAATTCTTATTCGATTTTTACTTTCTTGTCAAAGTTTAAAGTTAGTCATGTACATATTATATTAAAATATCTATTAGTTTGTGATTGTAACACTTTTATGCGTAATTTTAGAGTACCTACACACCTATTTCTATCACTTGTATTGACAGGTCGCATTTAGAAAGCTAGGGCGATGTCTCGTGGTCATTTTCCATCGGAAGTCGGTGGTAGGCAAACCGTTCATCCCTGCTGTTTTCGTCACCTCCGCTATGTTCTCATACGATTCATCCGTTTTGCTCGCCGCCGGCTCACCCGATTTTTGTTTGTTTTTTGGGATTTTTTTGTGTTAAATTTGTTGTTTGTGTTGTGTGTCAGCACGAGGGTGGCGTGAATCCCACCGAATCAATGACACGCGCCTTGATTACTGACGATGCCCAAAGACACGTCGGACACGTCCAATTAGGGTATGTATCCCATGCAACTCAATTATAATTTAGCCTCTAAAAGACGTTTCTGTCGCTCTTTGATTTCCTTTCCGTCTAGATCTCAAAATATTTGTACATATTTCGCTGGGCCATGCAGCGGCGCCAAATTCTATTCCATATAAATTCCGATCGCTCGTCTTTCAAATAAGCATATTGCAACACGTACGCACAAAATTAACGCATATCTACTAAAACTTCTCGTAAAAGTAGCTATTATACTAATATTTTCCTAACTAGTGAAATAGTTTTATTTGAGCATGCACCTTAGCGCTAATATTAAAATGAACGCTGTACTAATTTTAGCCAACTACGATGGAGCAATATGGTAATTTGTAAAGAAACAAAGCTTAATTATTTAAGACACTTAATTATCGGCTTGTGTACTGATGGAAATTATTCTTTCTTAGTTTACGGGATAAATCACAGGACAACCTGGAATTTCTTCCATGGTCAGTAATAATCTTTACTACCTCAAACGTAATTTAAAGCCATCATTGCAGCTTATCACGGGCCCGAGCGCCTCGCTTCGCTTCGCTTTGCACTTTTTAACTCTAGCACTGTACTAATCGCTTGCGGCTGGAATTATATCATATATATCGAAACTGCCATTTTTTAAATTAACAGGACATAACATTCGAGTATGATAATATTCCATCCGCCACATTTAGGAGCTTGCACCCTTCCGCTCTTTTTATCTATAGAATGGGACTTCAGGAATAAAAATCGTAATGTGTAAATTCTTCAATGTCACCGTTTGTTCTCCACGTTAACAACAAAAACTGAGTGCTAGTTGCACTTTTCCTTTGCCACTTAACAACTGCCGAAACATCATCTCCTCGCGAGACTCGGTCTTCTTCCCCGAATATTCTGTGTGACTTGAGTATTCACCGTGTGCATTTACCTCGCGTTCTTACATACATTTAATCAGCACTCTGTTCGGCCTACCGATATAAATTCAATCGAATGAAAATGTCTAACATCAAAATGCTCACGGACTCCATTGTCTATTTATTTGACATACATTTTATTGTCATCGAGGTGCAAGCGAATCGGTTTGTTTTTATTTTGTGCAACTGAAAATATTTTGTTACGTGATATCTGTCATCATTGAAAAAAATTAATCATTTTTATCACAATCATTGTAAAATACACTATTGAATCTTTACTCGAATTCTTTTTCTGCTTTCAAATGTACTAATAAACTATGCCTTTGTACATATTTTTCCAGTGCGACTCGCTCTTTACAGCTAAGACTAGGCAGTCGAATAATGAAATATTTTCAATAGCTGGTTTTAACACATATCGCCTTCAGCTACTCGATTGCAGTAGAATTATTTCCAACCATCAGTAATGATTTAATAAAGAGCTTTATTCTCCTATATTCCCGTGTCGTAAATTAATTTTACAATAACAGTTAAATATTGATGAACTTGTCACTTCAAGGTGAACTTCTAATGACGACAGTGCATTGACTTTAATATTTGCTACATACCTTATTTTGAATCCCGGGCACAATACAGCTCTTTATTCATTACATGCAATGTTTTTACTAACCGTGTTTTATAAGTGCATGCTATCTCCTCGCCATGACAAGTATTTCAACTGTTTTTTTGACTGTCAATTAGTTTTGTCGCCGGGGTGATTTTGCGCGAAAGAATTCCAGCCTTTGAGCGAATGCTCTGGAGAGCCTGCAGGGGAAATGTTTTCCTCCGGCAGGCTGAGATCGAAGCCTCCCTGGATGATCCCTCTACGGTTAGTAAAATAACGACATTATTACTTCCTCTAAATAAATAGGTTCTTACTTATGAAGTTGCCGCTCTATAGAGGAAATTAGAAACTAAAATTTTATCAAAAATATATAGTCATAATGTTTACACCCATGAAATTTTGCCATTTTACTGAGCATTGGTTAATGTCTATGTTGTAAAACTCTCATGGATGCTATGAATTCTTTGAAGGCATTTTCACTGCCTATTTGGAGTTATTTTTTTTTTCAGGAAAGTAGAAATCTGTTTAAAGCAAAGTCTGGCGAGTACGGTGCATGACAGTTGCAACTATACAATTTTACGATTGCTATGAATGTGTTGTCTGCAGAAGCAGTTGCGAAGAACGATTGACCAGGCTCAGTTAATGACGAGCGTCTCCATCATTGTTTACAGTTCTTAACAGTACACATTTGAATTAACTGTTGTCTCAGACCGCAAGAATCTATAATGTATAACACCGGCACTTGCCCTCATTTTCGAAACATCGTCAAGTTTCAACCTTTCCAACTCAAGATTGCACACACAAATATCCAAGCAATAACAAACGACAGAAAGACAAATCGATACCTGATTTTGAAAAAGGATTACCATGGCTTGGAATTAAACAGAAGCAACTCAAAGCGAAGACATCCATGTTCAAAGGTGGCCAGTGTGAAAAAAACGGCAATTACATAGGTAAGGACCTAATAGATTGGATTCGATTATTTAATGTGTCTTTTTATAGGGCGATCGCGTTTACAAGTCGGTTTTCATCATCTTCTTCCAAGGAGAACAGCTGAAGTCTCGTGTAAAGAAGATTTGCGAAGGTTTCCGCGCTACTCTTTACCCCTGTCCTGAATCGCCGGCCGACAGGCGCGAAATGGCAATGGGAGTCATGACCCGTATTGAAGACCTCAATACTGTAAGTTTATTTATTAGTTACGACAACCAAACCGTCAACCAGATACTTAAGGCACATTGTTTCTGGAACTGACCACTTAAATTACCAGTTTTTAAATGGTAATTCCTATTTTTGAAAGTGGATTTTTTTTCTGGGCATGTTGCACATTATTCTTAAGGGCTCCCCAGGTTTTGTGATTATTCCTTAGATTTTCTGTCTTAATATCAATATTTTCCTACAAAGTGTCCTGCGTAATCTATACATTTATTTCACAGCTGATGTCATGTAATATTTCAGTAAATTTTAAATAAACAATAAATTCATGCATAAAATGGCTCAATATTATGTGAATTTTATTAAAATAGGTAATTTATTTCCTGAGTTAAAATTATTCTTTCATGGTGGCCTGTCGTGTCATGATGGTCATATCCGGTAGGTGTTTTTTTTATCAAGATGGCGGGTGCAAAAGACCTTCTGCTTTTGCGCTCCCGCTGAACTAAGGCCAATATTTTGTAATCGGCAGATGTTTTTCTTTTCTTTTCATTTTTAATCTCGTTATAAGTCTGCTTTATGGATTTTATTAAATAAAATTTTCGACCAATGATTTTTTACAATTTTTGCAACGCTTTGTCTGCGAGTACACATGCTCCCGTGTAGGTTTTTGCAAAAGCCCTCCACTGTCATTCATGCACAGAACAAAATAGAATTGAAACACATTGGTGAAATATTTCTATATCGGAAAGCGAGTATCCACATGGATTTGGAATACAGGAATGGTGGAAGAAGCGACACTAGATAGAAGGGTAGAATAAGATGATACGAGACGCGCATACTGTCCTGTCGTCGTATTTTGTTTGTTTCACAATCGAAAATCATTATCGAGGATAGGATTTCGTTGTCATCATGAATAATCAACCAAGGACAACCAAGTTTGGTTGAATTTATAGGAAAAGCGTTAATTTAATTTGCAACACCAGTGTTGCCGTGTTTAAAACAAGTAACATTGAAAGACATTTCAACTCAGTGCATGCTAATTTTAATACTAGATATCACACCACTGAGATACAAGTGAGATGTATAATTGAATTAAAAACAAATTTAACGAAACAGCAAATTGTTTTTACCATGCCAATTTTACTCTCAAAAAGTGTTACTATTGCCTCATTGTAAGTGTCCTATATGTTCGCAAAGAAAAAAGATCCGTTAGTAAATAGTCATAAGTCCAGAAGTCCGTATTATATCATGACAATAGACGAATGTTGGGTGTGCTGTTTTGAACCTGAAAGGAAGAATCAGTCGCCAGAATGAGTCTTCCCTTTTGACGATTTGACGAAAATCAAAAAAGGTCAAAGCACTGGTAAAAAGATGGTTACTTCTTTTTTAGGTAATTCAGGTCATTACGGGACATTACAATACTCCTTGCACGGATAGATATTTTTAGCTGGCTGCAAGTCAACTAACATGACAAAGTAAGGTAATTAGCTTTTCAGTGGCTCGTGCCAACAATGTTTGACCGTACCCTCCAAGCCAGCAATTCAGTTTGTTCGAGATGGCTTAAAAGTCAAAACCATTACACTACAAAACCTTTCTTAATAATCAAGACAGCTTCCGATCGGATTCTGAAGGTCAATTCAGCCTCTAAGCAGTATTATTTCCTAAAAGTCTCAGATTCGCAGCCCTCTGTCCAGATGTAACTGGCGGATGGCCCTTATACTAGGTCCACGGAAGTCAAATATCCCCAAAGACTAAGAGTACAAACTAAATATGATCTTCACCTTTACGCAGTATAAGTTGGCGCTCGTAACATGCCAGCCAAATCCCTGTTTGATATATGTATAGATCTATGTCTCTCTAGGAAAATAATCAAGTTCAAGATTATTTATTTCAAAATACCCTCTTCTGGTATAGAAATGAAAACAGTGTTTTGGAAAAGGTTACGAAAGCATCCTCGCAGCGGAGTCGTCCTCCACTAAATTAACAATGCAATTTCGAAAACGTCAAATGTGGAACTAATGGCGAATCTCCCAAACAGTCTGACCTGCACCTACAGTTAATATTTTGAAAATTAAAGATAAACTAAGAGGTATGTGATTTAGAAGCCCGGAGGCGGCGCGGCGGTGGCTACGTTCCGAGAGGCCATTGAAATGACCCTAAAGAACACTGGGCCAACAGCGTCTTACAATGCTTTCAAGTGTATTTTGAACGTAAAAATGTATTCATTGTCTTGGAGAATGCTTTGAAAAACACTAAAATCACCACAAACAGTATAACATTTTATTTGTCAGATTCCAGAAACCTTTAGTATGGCCTAAAAAAAGCAATTTTAATCTAGTTGATTGATATTTCTTTAATCATTTATAATGCTTTGATAAAGAGTGGTTTTTTTATTGTCTCGATAACTTATCAGTCTAATAATTACATAACCGTTACAACAGTATAGAAGACTGTATTATAGTTATGTATATCATATACTGAAAGTATAGAAAAGACTAGAATAAGTAATGTAACGCCCAGCGAGGAGCCACTCAAGGCTACCTTCTTTTCCCTCTGCTCATTAACCTGTAGTTGGAGATAATAATGATATGTTATAGCAGACTCCTTAACGTTAATTGATAAACTGATGGCTGTCAACATTCATTGTGTTCATGACACACTTCTTTGAAATTACACGATTGAAGGTCTCCAAACATTGTTATACTAAGTAAACGCAGCAAAAGTAAATATGGAAAACACAAAGAGCACCAAAATGTCCACATTTATTATCATTTCAAAAAATTTATGCGGTTCGAATATTTCATAACATGGTTTTTGTTTCTTTGTTGTTAATGCTCAAGGACGAACTAACAAACTAATTTACAAAAGATTTAAGTATATAATAGTGGTTTTTAAACAGTACTATAAATTAGGATAAGTCTGTGTCACCTGGCTAAGTTGATACTTGTGTTTAGGCGAAGGATCGAAATATTTATACAGTGCAGATGGCCAATAAAATAAACTTGATCAACTCTACATAATGTACATATACTAAAATAGACTAAAATTACAAACATATATACATAATTATATAGACATGATATATTTATACATACAATATTATTATTATTACATTTAGAGACACATTCACATTTACACTCACAAATATCTACACATATGCTCATTTTGTGTTTTTATTAATTTATTTTCAATAAACAACTGGGGCATGAGGAAAACCCAAGGGTTTGTCAAACTTCGGCCCATATGATTATTTTCTTGTATGTATGTATACTATATTAAAATGT
>JAOPUG010000276.1:31465287-31477559 GCA_027564375.1 Micropterix facetella | reverse complement strand
CATTTGAACCCCTTCCACACAGTAATTCCTCTTTATTTAGTGAGTCATTACAGGAGTGGCACAATGGATCTCTCGTGTAGGTATTTTAATTTACCCTGAACATTTTAATATAGTATACATACATACAAGAAAAAAAACTTATGGACAAACCCTTGGGTTTTCCTCCTGCCCCAGTTTTACATTGTAATCATTTATAATATGACAGGCAATGAAATATAAATATATCTTAGGCAACACTTGTAAATGTACTACAATACAGTGAAATTCAGTGAAACAAATATATATAAACACTTTATAAATATAAAAATATATAAATTATACAATAAAATAAAACGGTTTTCTATTCTTAGAGAGCTATTTTTATTTTTCTAATTAATTGCTTGATTGATGAAATACTCCTTTAATAAAAAAAATGCTCATTAAATATAAATTAGCAAAGCTTCACGCAGCGGAAGAGGCCGTAGCGTAATCGTCTTTTTCTTCTTTTTAATAAATCGGTTTTTGAATAAATTATTCTTTTCCTAAAAATAGAATCAAAACAATATAATTTCAATTAAATATAATCGCATGCACTTTAGGCTTGCTTCTAAGTCACAAACGGCGCGTCTCGATCCGAGTTCCTATTTCTATATCGTCTCTCCGCAAACTGAATAGTCTCTTTTTCCTCTCCTTTATCTCTGCATGGATTCTGAATTAGTCTTCTTCTTTCGTGGTAGCCTCTCGCTACTTCGACATAACGAGGTCGTCACAGGAATTAACCCGCCTCTATTAGGGTACAGGGCCTGGAAACTCCGCCCTTTGAGGATCAAGTATACATTAAATTTATACCGCTTAAATTCATATTTAACCAGCGTACTGTACTCGTGCTCTGCAATGTTTCGGAGATCAAGTCCTTTCCCGTACTACTGAAGCTCGGCGGGTCTTCTCCTTCCCATTGTGTGAACGTGACCCGTTATATTATAACATAGTCGGCTACCGATAAGTTTATACGATGGGCTTGAAAATCTGTCTTACTGAAAAGACCTATTATACTTATAAAAATTTTGTACTCTAACTGATAGGTATAATCGATTACATGTAATAATTCCTTCAACTACATTTCAACTTAATTTTATTATCAAAGTGTATTTACGAAAGGTGCATAGTTTGTGTAACTTTCAACCTGATATTAAAACATGTCTAAGTATCTACCATATATAATTATTTTATACAAATATTTTGACGAATATGTATGGAATTTGCTCTTTTGGCGAATGAAAATTGTAATATGGTAATATTTTAAACGTTTTCATGACTTAGAAAATAATAAAAAAGTAATGGCGAATACCTCTAAAATCATCATACATAATAGCCTTGATGAATTGCTTCTACACAATCGCCCATATAAATTCCCTCTTAATCTGTGACACCGGCAATGTTAACATTTTATATTGCGAATGTATTAGTTGTTTTTACATAACTATGAGCAATATTCATTAATTTGCTCATTTTTTCACAATTTAAGGAGACATGATTGCTGTGAAAACGAAGTTTTTATTTAAAACAGGGTATATTCTATAACAACCGTTTATGGATCTCTTAAACAAGCATATTAAAATTATATTTATGATTATTAGGACTAATTTTTCGGTTTGAATTGCCATCTTTTTCTATAAAATACTTTCTCTAAAGTCCCGATATCACCTGTAAACAAATAAATACATACTGTAATACTCCATTTTGTAAATAAATAAACCTGATATAGTAATAAATATAATAAATCTAATGCCTTGAACCTACACAGTCGTTGCAACTTTATGATGGTGCCTTTATGCCTTAATATTTTTTAAAATCTTTTCTCTTGCGAGTTAATTGAATGCCTATACCCGTAATTATATAAAAAGTAAACGATAACCCGAGCGAGATAGGGGAGATAAACACGATAATGTGTTGGAATAGCTGTTGCCGAGAATATGGAAAAAAGTCGCCGATGGGGCGCGACGCGTTAGCTCCCGGGCTCTTCGAATTCACCGTATGGTGAGATGGGTTGGGTGATACTTTTTTCTGCTCGAAATTTGTGAGTAAATTGTTTGTTTAATCACTTCTCGTGCCAGAACTTTTCGTTGAGCGACGAAGGTTGGTGCTCGGGAACATTGGCTGTTTACAGATGAGAGGACAGATGAGAAAAGTTTGGTAGCTGGAGTAACTGTGGCCAAGAGAGATAGCGAAAAAGGCCTGAAACAGGCGTCGATTATGAAAAAAAAACGGCGTCACTGGGGCGCGACTTATTGAGGCCCAGGCTCTGTTAAAATTCATAGTTTGGGGTGTCCGGTAGTGTCCTAATTCCTTATCTGCTCGGAATTGGTGTGCGACACTGCTTCTTTTATCTCTCAGATTATAAATTATGGAAAAGTGAGCTATCACCGAGCTGCTTATCACGTCACGTGCCAGCACCTTTCGTTGGGCAACAAGTAAACCAATTTAAAAAATTTTGAAAGCAGCGGCGTTACCCTATTGAACTTGGATATAACTGTTTTTTCTTTATGTAGATCTCCAAGTGGTTAGCGTCACATACTAAAATAAAAACTTTGAATATTATTGGAAAAATTGAAAGACAAAAAGTTGTAATTAAATATAGACTTCTTCGAGGAAAACCAGGCCAAAAGGACGTATTAAATTTAATGAAATGTTTTAAATACTGTTATTTCATTAACTCAGCAACGCGTATTACAGAATTCACAGCCATACGTATAGACAACGTTTACTCCAACATGAGCCCAAATAAGATCGATACAATAATATGAAATACGGGAATAGCTGGCAATGAGGGCATTATCACAAACATTAAATTAGAATGTGCAAATAAGGAAATCGCAGGATGTATAAAAAGATCCTTTAGTAAGAAAATATTAAATCATTTCGAAGTAGCTTAAAAATGATCATTGTTCGAAGTATCGAATGACACTAATAAAATGTTCTATGAATTTAGCAATAAATTAATTGAACAAAGGAATCTCAATTTTCCACTGAAAACTTTAAAATAAATCAAAATTTAAATACAAAGAAAATGGCTAATGAAAGGAATAAAATAATCATTAAAACAACTACGATTCTATATAAACCAATAAAAGGAGGACCGAACAAAAATTTAAATTATGCTATCAAAACTATCAAAAAATACAGCAAACCCCACGAAAAACAAAACAAATTCATATATGAAACGAAATATTAAATTCTTCAAATGTGTATAAAGCAGTTTACAATCTAGTCAATGGAGAGATGGTAAAATCAACTAGATAAGTAAGAAATACTTATTTTTTAGATGAGAATAATATTATTGAGGAGCCAATAGATGTAGCAAATGCATTCAATGATTTTCTCATTGATAGTTTAGCCAACTCACTGGATACATTTTTGCCCATAGATATAATTAAAAATATCAATCGCAAACCCACTACCATTTTTTTTACCCATCAATAAAAGGGAAATCTGCCAAAAATTGCATGGAGAATTGATGGCATCCCACTATTAGTTTATAAAGAAAGCCTTCCTACCTCGGACAGACAATTTACGATTTATCAAAGAAATCTTTAATAAGTGGAATCTTCCCAGATTGCTTCAAAATACCTAAAGTTATACCTGTATATAAGAAAGGGGGAAAACATTGCATGGCTAGACATGAGCCGATATCATCTTAGTAAAAAATCTAGAGTAATTTTCTTAAAAAAGAATTCTAGAAAATTTATTAGAAAAAAAGAATATAATATGTGTAGCCCAGTATAATTTTCGTAGGAACAAATAGACTATCAATGAAGTATATGACCTCATAGATAACATCTCTAAAGACTTAAAAGAGAAGTTGCGATCAGTCTCTGTCTTCTGCGATTTAAGTAATACATTTAACTAGTGGTTTAACTAGTAATACATAAGTGGATCACGACAAACTCGTAGCCAATCTTGATTTATATGGAAAACGAAGAAAAATCAACGATTTGTTAAAATCTGATCTTACAAATAGAAAACAGATACATATACACAAATAAATAAAACTACACATATAAATAAGACTAACAAAACTTTTCTTTTAAAAAAACCCTTGATATAAATAAACATTTCCTCAGGGCACTAAATTAGGCCCTATTATATTTAATATCTACATAAATGATATCACGAAGAACATGGGAGGTTCCAATGTAACAATATTTACCGATGATGTCACCCTAAACTTCTAACACGAAAATGAAAAAATAATTATAGATACAATAGAAAATGGCCTAAAGAGGATTGATATTTGGCAGAAGAGCAACTTATTAACAATTAACATGTATAAAACAGTATCTATGAAATTTAATGGTAAAACGTACCAGGAAGTTATCACATTTTCTTAGGATTACAAAAAATGCCTAAGTAAAATATACCAATTTTTTAGGCATAATAATTGACCAAAATCTACGGTGGGACGAGCATGTTGATCATATACAGTCAAAGTTATCTAGTGCATCTTTCGTTATGAAAAGACTAAGAAAAACTTTATCTATCTTTTCAAGTTATAAAAATGGTTTACCACTGACATTTTGAAAGCATATTACGATATGACATAATATTCTGATGTCTATGTACACTAAGCAAACGCCAAAAACACTACAAAAATATGCACTACGAATCATGAACAAAATGTCCCCGTCAGAAAGCTGTAAAGGACGATTCAAATATTTAGGCATCTTAACACTGGCATACCTCAATGCATTATGTTTCTATATTATCAATTAGAAAATTTTAAGATTCGCGGTGAATGTCATAATCATGACACGAGAGGAAATAACAATATAGAATTACCAAGTCCTTGAAATAAGGTTTTTAGACGATGCCCTAAATACGTCAGCATTAAATTTTTGAACGGTTTGCCCTTTCAATTAAAAACTCTGGCCAAGCAAGGAAAGACGTCAATATTTAAAATCAGCTTAAGAAATACCTGATAAACAAGGATTATTATAACGTGGATTTTATAAAATAATTTTCAACACATTTTTTGAATAAGGTTTTTCTTATTATTCTGGTTTATTGCTTTTGACTATTTCATTACAGTTCGACTACTTAATACTGTTTATTATTTTTAGGCAATATTATCACTGAAAATAATATATTCTTGTATTGTCTCTGCATATATCTATTCTTTTTTATTTATTACTTCTGACTATTGAATACTATTTATAATTTGAGTTATTACATTATTCCAATGACCATTTTAGTATCCTGTCGTTATATTATATTACCTATTATTTTATTATGTTGTCAGGTATAGTTAAAATATATATAATTCATAAAGTCCTCGTATTATCTAATTATCATTACCAATTTATAAATTTAGTGTTATAATTATCAAATCAAATTATTGTTATAATTATCAGCCTGCGATAAGTAGGAAATTGAATAATTGCAGAACCGAATTCATCGTTTTATTTTTTTTCGTTTTGTTTTTTTTTTCTGGTCTATTATTAGGCTATATTTACTCTATTTAGTGCTAACGTTGGAATATTTATATACGTATTTAGGTTTAGTTTTTAAAATCTGTCAACATTGAATTGAATTGAATTTATTTAGTTGGTTGGTGCTCAGAGGCTTTGATAAATTCGTTCTCAACGTTTATTAAACCTAAAATAAATAATAACGATAAAATGATCATTTGTCTGTTTGTCTATAGTACCGATATCTCAACAACACATTTTCCGATTTCAAATATTTTTTTTTAGCCAGTGTGTTTTATTAGTCAGTCCAAGACTACAATGGAAGTAGGAGCTGCCATACAAATGGACCACGGTGTAATCAAATTTCCAGCTGTAGGGTAACCAACTTTTTATAAACTCTACGTCCTAATAAGAAAACCCGACCGTTGAAAGAATTTTGAAATTGGACTATCAGTTATTAACTTAAAAATCTGGTTGGTACAGGGTATCATATACTTTCCCAAATTTCGTCTTGATGAAGTGACATATAACGCGTCGCTGTTCTAGAACTCTATACTTAGGTATTGGCTATAAGAAATAGGTACAATTTCCATATTCGATTTTTAAATTCATCGTTTTCTACTAAAATTTAAAAAAAATAATTATTTAACAAAAGATATTAAGAAATGACTTTTTTTAAAACGTTTTAATTCGTAATCCTCTGAAGATGTCGAAAGTGACGTATGAAAGAAATATCAGTAATATCCTCAGAAGCCTAAGTCACATTTGATTATTTATCTTTGGCAAGTATTAACTGAAAAATATTTTTTAAATTTTGAAAAGACTACCATTTCGAAACAAAGCGACGGATATCTCTCATCAACTTACCACGAGTATGAATTATTTTTGTATACAATTTGGTTACTATCGGTCATGTCGTTTATGCGATACAATAAGTGGAGTCAGACATACACAAACACATATAGATTTTTTTTCCAAACACAGCATTTTCCAGAAATTATTTTTTTGGATTCCCAGGATCTCAAAATGTTGATTCGGTGCAAACTCGAATTCTATATTTACACGAACACACTGTATTCTCTATTTACACACGTCATATAACACGATGCATTGTTTTGGGAAAGTAAAAAGTTGACAGCTTAGAGATTCAAAACTGAGTTGAAAAAAATATCTTAGAAAACTGTTTTATTCGTCAATGGGAATACCCTCCTCCTTCCGCCTAATCCCCCTTTAACCCCCTACCCTGATAAGTCCCCGTCCTCAAAAAAATCGAACAACCTTTTCAACGAAAAATAATTATTAAATTAAAAATAAAATAAAATTACCACGCATTGTTTTCTTTCGCCATATAATTTATCATATTGAGGAATAAGCTCGTTCTTAAGCATATTGTCTGTTTCATTTATAGCTTTCCTTCGATTATCCTTCGTCCACCTTTTCGATGTTCTTGATTTTGGATTGTGAATAAGGAATGCATTATTAAGCACCATGAAATCGTAGTCCAGTAAACATAGCCTGTAAACCTAAAGTAAATTTATTCATGTGAGATTATGCGCTGACTGTGGATTCCATTGTGTCGTTTTAAGCCAAGCCTAGAAATCAAGTCTTTTAGTAAGCATGAAGCATAGAAGAATTGAGAAACAGACTGCTATTTCTTGAGAAATGTATGTATTTTGCCAGTTACAATAAGGAATTAAACAGCACCGCTGCACAATGCACATTGATTAATCTAGTACATACAAGTCGGACAAAAGTCATTTCTGAGTTATTTAATGTAGTATATGTCCAAGTCTTAAAAGATAGTTGGAAACCACAAAAGATACAAGTATTTCAGGTTCCTAGTGAATTTACAGGAAATATAATAAGCAGTGTAAACTAGGCGATGCGCGCGCCTGAAATAGAAATGAAAAAAGTCGCATTTATTCCTACAAATCAGTGGTGAGTCAAATTCAATGTTGTTGAACTTGATTATTATGGATTGTTTAAATCAGGGCAAGAGCTATATTTAAACCTAATTTTATTCTTATTCACAAGAGCTGGTATATGTATACCGATGAGCTGGAATATTTTATTAGCAAATAAATAATATTTAGCTGAATAAAATGTTACATTTCTAAATAAATTGAAAATTCTAAAGTTCAATACATAATAAAACCGCTTAGTTTTTTGGTACATGGCGGCATTATCGTATATTACGGAAACACTGAGCGGAGAGTGCCAAAATGCGTGAACTCTATAAGATTATTTTATAATTGATTTTAAGGCAAGATTTTCGATATTTGAAAATGGTACACTAAACATTACTGATTAGAGTACTATATTTTCAACAAATTTCTAATAAAAGATACAAGTAAAAAACTTGGTAGTAAATAGAAACTTAACCACGTTTCTTTATGTCTGCTTTTCAGGAACATGGAGGGCGGACCTCCCGATTATCTTGCTCTTCCGGCAGATTTAATGCATTTTCGGCTTATGGATGCCCTCTGACATCTGAAGATAATCAGCTACTCTTTATCCCCTGGTCACGGTGGTGACTTCTACTCATTCTCTTTCACCGTGCATGCAGTCTGTCTCTGGAATAAATTGCAGATAAATGTGAGAACCGCGCCGAATCTAACATGTTACAAAAAATACTCAGAGAACATTTGAAAATATCCACATAAATTCCCCTTTACTGCCCATTACCTTTCTCTTTAAACCTTTGTGTCCTTAAAGGCTTTAGCTTAATATTAAGTTGTTTTTAATAATCCGTGTAAACTCAAAATCCAAGCGGATCACGAGAATTATTTCCATAAGTCAATAGCGTGCCCGGTCTCTTGGACCTTGAGATTGATGGGCCCTAGGATAGAACAGAAATATAAAAATACCTTACCGTAAGGTTCTTATCTACTGAAAGGGAAATTCTGCCCTAAGAAAATGAATTCTGAAAAGGAAACTTAATGAACGGAAGGGACGTAAGCACATGTGAAAAGGCAGTATAGTTTCAAGGGAGGATTTTATGAAAGAGATGTTGGTTGAAAGAGAAAACTGAAGAATGGAATGAGACGAAACAATGACTGAAAACCATGAAAACATCATTATCATTAATATAAGTTAAATTACGAAGCATCCCTGACTACACATGATAGCGGAAAAATACTAGGGTAGCTGTAAGATACTTGAGTGGCCAACGAGTGGTTTTATAACCAACGTTGTAGACAAACACTAATTTCAGAATATTATATACACGACAAGCAGCCGAAAAAACGATACAATCTACACACCACTTTTTGGGATACACCATCCGCACAAAAGCCGCAACTATATTCCAATTAGCCAGGGTGTGAGCGGACATTTGACACTCTCACGAGAGCCACGAACTGTTGAGTTTTCAATCGGATAGGGCTAATTGACATTCGTAGAATTCACAGAAACGCCTTCATTCAAGAGTAGAGCAAAAAACGTATACGAGATATGCACAATCTAGGATAGAAAAACAGAATGGGACAGAGAACAGGGAGTGAGTGAGAGGCATGATAGGGAAATGTAACGTCACGAGAGTGGGCGGGACTCAAAATCGAGCGACAGACATATCAATGCTTATTGCACAGAAATATATCGAAGTTGGAAATCGATACAAACGGGTGAGGTACGCAGATCTAGAGGGGAGAAGGGTGAGATGCCAGAGCAGACGTCGGAGCGGTAGTGCAGCGAGAAAAAAGGAAAGAAGACGCGGTGAGTGACTCGAGGAAAAAGCAATAAAATATTCGATTGATTTTGATGACAATTAGGAAGTTTGCAAATACTATTATATCACTTTGAAATATATCAATTCTAGGGTAAATAAGCATTGCAAAAACGATGGTCTCTCTATCAAGACGCTACACGTTACGGTTTGAGATTTATTGAGGGCCAACAATAATAGAACACATAAAAACTCTAGAAAACGGAAGAGGAGTGTATTGTTTCGGCCGAAGATAACAGTGGTGTTAGGAATGAAGAATCTAACAAAAGATTAGGACATCTTGAACAAAAGTACTTAGAAATCCAAGATAGATTATATCAATATATCCAAACTATATAAATCGACGACGAAAAACTTTAGAAACCAATAATAGACAACATAGGCATAAGAAAACACTAAACAAACAAACCTTGAGGATGTATCTAATTCATAGATACATTTTTATGTACTATATATAGGAAATAAATGATAGGTTCTATAACCATAAAAGGGATCACTCTTTCATAGAAAATAGCTTTTCCAATTTTAATCGACGAATAACCAGCAGATTCTTACTTGGAACTATAGTTATAACGACTCTAGACGCACTCACATCAGAATAAGACAGTATTACATGAACTAAGGTACTCTAGAAGCCTAGAATGAGCATACATTCATATATCAAATTATATTTAGTACTCATAAAGACTAACTCTAAAACTACATATCTAAGAATAGAACTTTAGATTCTCAAGTGTCATAGAAATAGCTTATCATCATCGAGAACACAATCAAGGTATAAAAAAATAGTTTAAGCGAATACACTAGCAATTTTCACCATTATACCTCAATTCATAAGGAAGCTAATAATTATAACAAATATTTTAGCATAGTAAAATAAGCATACGAGCACAGACACGCTATAGGCAGATAAACCCACGTTTAAGCAAATATATAACTAGAAAATGACATAAGCATATCATAAAACTATTATTCACAGTTTTAGAACATCCGAGTGGGTCATTTTGGGGTGTTAGAACGGCCAATAAATAGCAATTTAAAATGGTAAAAGTTCCACAGGTCTCTCCAACCTATAAATACTGTTCGAGCGATTACTGTCCAAACCCTCGTTTAGGTAAAACGCTTCAACGCCATTCTGAAAATTCAAGAACTCCAGCCATATTTGACACCACTAACAGTCATATTTGACATGGCTCAAAATTGGTGTTAGGCTCTAAATCCTCTTTATTGTGGGGGCGAGGCTGGAATGAACTCCACCTTAGCAGAGGTTAGCTGCAATTTTGAGGTCAGATTATCGAAGAACATAATACTCCACGGGTAAGTGTCCTCACTCCCGCTTCCTCCGTGATACGCTCGTGCTCGTACTCAGTACCATATCGTAGGCAGTGAAGGACTTTACAATATTTATCAGTTCGCGGGGCTTCGCATCTTCGTAAAGAATAATGAAACTCGATTAAATTTTATTAAATTAAATTCGGCAGATTAAAGAGAGCAAATTAATCCACGACTGGATTAGGTCGCTTCACACGTTACACCTCCCATTATACGCGGCGAGACGTTGGAAATTCACGATATTGGTTCGGGCGGGTTAAAATCGACATAGAGACATAGTGTAACATTATTATAAGATCAAATTTTATTCTATATTAAATTACAATAAATTAAATAAAAGACAGATCAGTGTTCCGTGCACCAAACAAATTCATTTGTTAACTTTGCATATTTCATGGGCGGCTCGTGGGCGTGATATCTTCGTTTAAAAATATTAAACTACAAGATTTGTAGCACGGTTAAATTCACGGTTAAATACTTGGTTCGATAATTAAAATAATCGGTTAAATTTCAACTTTTATCAATCAGATTAACATTCTCGGGGTTTTATTATATTCAATTCGGGTCATGGTACAAATTTATCTACAATAATAATTAATTTGTGAATGGATAAAGACGTATTGTGACTGTTTCAAATCAAAACATCCGCTTTCTATGGATATCTGACGCGATCTAATCGGGGAATAAAGTCACATTTATCCAAGGAACTAAACTCACGGGTTGATTTATTCATAATTAAATTCATTTGTAAAGTGGGCCAGATTTGCAATAATTATTAATTTGTGAGTGAATCTGGCATTGCTGTAAATTAGGTCGGACGGGCTCAGTAATTATTCGAGAGATTAAATCACAAAAAAAATATAAAAAGTGGTTAAATTCATTATTTCATCAATGGATAAATGTCAGAGAGAGAATTCAATATCCGTCGGGAAACGCCCGTTCGTAGATAGAATATCAAGCTTTTGGGTTACAAAACTAAGTAGTCTTCGTACCTTTAACATAGATAAATCGCAAACTGGTCTCTATTACACCAGCGGAACCACTCTTCATGTCGGAACTACGGATTTTACAGTAAGAGCCAGTGTTGAACTTATACTTATCTTCAGTGTCCGGCCTCAATTTACGAGAAAAACATAAAGCCATTAAAACAAAACTCACACATTTGCCAATATTATTTAATAAAATCAACTAAAGCTATCATTGAAACTTCCATAAAAAATAATAGCTTCAAACGATAAAATCACAAATACTTCATTTAATTTGTTCAGTAAAATTAGTAAAATCTCCCAGAAAAATCATAAATACTTCATCAAATAATCAGTAAAATCATTTAAAACTCTCATCAAAATCACGATAAAATCATTGATGATTCATTCCACCTATTCATTAAAACTACACAAAAATGACCACGAATTTAAATGTCCGAGCCGACAGTAGACGAACCGTGAAGAAGAAGAAGCCCATGTACACTCAGATTTGTAATATTTTAGTATACTTTGTCATATTGTACACACTTTGTAATATTTTGGTATTACCATGCCCCTTCAGGGTGTCATCACAATCTTTCCGCGGTATATTTATAATAAAGAACTACTAATCCCGGACCTATTTCTTGAGGACCTATGTCAAATTTCAGGGAAATCTTGAAATTCAAATAATGTATAGGAAAAAAATAACAATTAAGAAATTATTCCCAAATAAAATCACCGGGTATTAAAACCAGTCAAACTCCACTGTAGATTCACATATAAAATATTCATAAAAAACATTAT
>JAOPUG010000276.1:31449543-31465187 GCA_027564375.1 Micropterix facetella | reverse complement strand
AAAATAAATTTTACTACCAATAACAGGAAAAGTAGCAATATACATCGGCAAGTTTGGCCCGTCCTGTTATTGGTAATCCCTGATTATTCCAAAATAGCTTAAAACTTATTCCAATAAGTTTCTCTCGTCATCACGATTCCAAAAATACCCATATACGCTGTGCTTGGTCTACCTATTGGTCACATCCTCCTCCAACGAACTTTATCGTTATATCACCCCGAGATGAACGCAGACACTTTGTGGACAATACAATCCACTTTTCCAGTTCCCACTGCCCGTCAGAGGCCAACTCTTACGGCAAGGTACTGAGAAAGTGCCTTGCTCTTGTGAAGTGACACCCAGCGGGCAACCTCGCCCCTTGGCTCCCAGATTTCAGACGGATTTTTCCATCCTACCACCCGGTCGCAGGTACGAAGCCGCTTGTGCAGTTCCTACCTAATGTGAATGGTAATTCGTGGCTCGAATATATCGCAGATACGAGGCGTCTTTTACTTAACTACCACCCGAACTTGGGTGGCCAACGATTCGTTTCTAAGGATAGACGACATTAGGTTAACATCCACCCCCGTCGTCGTAAGCTACGCTTCCAGACACCCCGGCTATTCGCTGATTAAGCAAAGGCTGGTAAACCGACCAGTGAATTATAAACCCGGGGCCGCTCGGGGTATTCCCCCAGATCCGCTGTACATTAGTTTCACCGGGTTAAATCCCTCTTTGGGGAGGCTGCCAGATGGAAGTTGAAATGTGAGTCGGACCGACTAAAGATAACAGAGCTGGTTATCAGGCCCAAGCTGCACGGCTCTATTAGACCCCCTTAAGGTCACCCGGAGAGGCTGACAGCCTCCCTAGACTTGATGCTCTCAAAACTCTACGCTTTAACATGGATAACATTTCTATTTTTATTAAAGACAAATATGCCAGCAACGCAAGAAACATTAATGTCAACATTAGACTTATAAGATCCACAATGGACACTATAATTGCCCCAAACTGACTTAAATATTTAAGCGGAATCACATACAACATCTACGAGGATACGATTTTGAACTGGAGAAAATACGGTTCCACACCAATCGCAGGAAACACTTCCTAGTCAACCGAACTGTGGACCAGTGGAACAGTTTACCTGCGGAAGTAGTAATGTCAACATATTTAAAAATGATTAGACATGCAATTTTTAGAAAATTACTATAAATAAACTCAGTCTAAGTTCACACATATCAGCAAATATGCTGCCCGGCTGTAAAATGTAATAATAATAATAATAAGTTTGTATGTTCGGTTATTATATAGTACCTACATTTTATCAAAAATTAATATTGTAAGCAAAAGTTTGTAAGTCAGTCAGATGTTGTTATTCTTTGAGAAGCAATCAAAATCATCGATCAGGTTAAAAAAACTGTGAAAGTAGCTGAAAGCAGAAGGTCTTTTTCAAAATAGAAATTAATAAAAAACTATCTACAGTCAACCATGACCCAAGATAGATTGACAACATGGCCATTATAAATATAGAATCAAAAGTTGATTTTAAAATAGACATAATTAAAAACTTTGCTAGCTCAAAAGCCCAAAAAATTGATTTTGATGTATAATTAAATGTAACAAATGGGGTTATGATGTTTAGGACAAAAGAGATAGAAAATCTTGAAGGTCATTGCCGGTCAAGATTTTGGATTCAGCGGGGTAGAAATATTTTTTGCTCAAATGTTACCCTAAACGCTTCTAGATCCAGCCACGGCTATCTTTAAAGCTCTCGGTCTTTCTAGGAAAATAATCAACTCCTTCCTAGAAAAAAATATCTAATACCAGAGTATATCCATCTCAAATTTTATGGCATTGAAGGAAGAGTGAATTTATTGTAAAGTGTACGCTCGCATGTGGCAAGACAGCTGTCCTAAACCTACTCATGTGGCAAGACAGCTTCCAAACTCCTCCGGCTATTAGTTGTTGAGACAGCGGCCGGCAAACCGACCAGTGTCTAGGAGCAACCAACCATCCGAAGTTTTTACCAGAAGTCACCGCTTTAACGGGATGCTGAGGATCTAGAACATGTCACCGTATTACCGGGATACAGGACCCCCTCTTCAGAAAGGTTGTCAAGCAAAGGCCAGCATGCCGACCATCGCTCAGACATCCAGGGTTGCTCGAGGGCTTCCCCCGGGTCAGCCGCCATGCACAGCGGGTTTACCGGTTTTGTCCCTCTTCGTGGATGCTACCAGATAGGTGTTGAGACGTGACTCGGGCCTACCATGATATACAGAGTTGGCCATTGCACAACCCCATTACACCCCAGGACAATGCACCAGTATACAAATCCTTGTTTGCAATGGCTGCCATTCATGATACAGGGTTCGAAATTGTAGAGCACCCCCATAATCTCCAGATTTGGCCCCAATGTTCACAGGCTGTTCCCAAAACTTAAAGACCTTAGGGGATTTTTTTCGACCAATGATGCAGTAATGTGCCGTAAATACTCGTGGTTTGACAGTCGCAGAAAATTAATTCCAGGAAGCTATCGGAATGTTAGAGCGCTGGTGGGAAAAGTGTGTAGAACTGAAGGGGGACTATGTTGAAAAATAAAGTTGTTAAAATTTTCTTGTGAGTATTATTTCTAGGGGTCAGGGGTGGACCATAGGGATCAACCCTCGTACCCCTGTGGGATAATTAAGTATCCGCGTGGGATAATTATAGTGTCCGTGTGTGATAATTATAGTGTCCCTGTGGGATAATTATAGTAACTAGGTGGGATGATTATAGTACCCGTGTGGGGCATAAATTTAACAAGCCTGGCACACCCTCACCTTATTATCCCCCTGCTTACTGCTGCAGAGGTCTGCTATTCAAAAAGATTTTTAAAAAAATACAAAAATAATGTTTCCACTACATAGTTTATTTTTCTAATTATAAGGTATTTGCACATCCTCTTTGGTAACAAAGACTAAAAAATATGTAAATATGGCCCATAGATACTAACACCAATCCTGTCTACAAGCTAAAACATGTTTGGAACAATTAATAAATGCACTATAAGATTATTAAACTTATTAAGTACAGTATAACATAAATCTCCAACAAAATATAGATAAAACATGTAATTTAAGTACATTTACTTAAAAATGATTACTACATAGTTATTGTCAAGTTTCTTAAATGACTTTCAAAAGTCTAACAAAAATATATCAATACAATATTTTAAAGCTGTTAAAAACTTTCTTTTAATCGAAGTATTTAGGGTACCATTTTGGATTACAAGAAATTTTTAAAACACATTCGCATTGATATATAACATATATTTGTATTTAAGTACATTTCTACAAATGTACGAGATCTACACCCGGTGGCAAATTACAAAAAAAAAATATTACACAACCGACTTAAGTGTCGAGATCTACAACCTCGAAATCACAATTCGCTATTTTAAAAATAAATTAAAAAGCAATTTATCAGAAAAGGAATGCTAGCGTTTACAGTGTAATGAAAGAAGCATATATTAAACAATAAATAAATTCGCATTGAGCAATGGGACGCAGAAACATGTAATAAAAGTACAGAGGTCTGTTTCATACAAACAGTCGTAAACGAATCCATTACAACGTTAGGTATCGGAACCAAGCTCTAACTAAAGGATGTATAAATGTTTGCCGGCATATCGAAGCTGACCATGTATATCTTTATCTCATGTGGCAGGGATTCATGAATTTATTCACATAGTCTAAAACCTATAAAGCAGAGTTCTTGGCAAAAATTTCACTATAAGACATTAAGATTTTACTATAAACAATAATGCATTTATGTCGGAGAACGTTTCAATTTTGTATCTTGTTTCCAACTCAGCAACTCATCGAGAACATTTTCGAGTATTGGATTGCCTCCCAGCTTTGTTACCTGAAATGCCAAATTGTGAATCTAAAAATAATGAAAGTAGATCTAAAAATTATGAAATTGTCATTAGAACAAGTCGGTCGAACAGTGGACATTTGTGGACAGTCGCCAGAGCAAAGTCTTGAGTATTAAGGGCCGGATTTACATTCTCACAATTTTTTTTAAAATGAATACATTGAGTGGATACTCACGAAAGTGTCAAACTAACAGATCGCATAATCAGAACAAAAGCTATAATATTTACAAATGTTTCAAGTACCAATATTAAACGAATAGTTAGATAAAGGTCTAAAGTTTCATGGATTACCATTTCAGTTAATAATCTTCTATATCTTATGACTAATATGAGAAAAATTGTCGATAACAATGAGCCAAAGAGGTTTTATAATTTTAAGATTATGATTTTTAAAATAGCATACGAAGGTCGGCCAATAAGTCCGTTACTTTTTAAATTTCCTACGTTGCAACTTGAATGGCAACACTGCTCCTGTCAACTGTTATCTGTCGATAGACTACTGCGAAATTTAGAGCAAGCTGCATCATTTAGTTTGTGCTTGACAATAAATGAAAGCAGACTATAGTACCATTATTGTAAATTTTTTGCAATAATGGAAAACATTGAATTTCGTGCGCTCATCAAGCATTATTTTTTGCGGAAAAAACCATCATTCAAACCAAGGATAAGCTTGATACATACTATGGGGACTCTGCGCCATTTCAATGGTAAAGAAGTTGTTTACTGAATTTCGTCATATACACATAAGCACGAGTGACGCCGCTCGTTCTGGATGCCCAATTGAGGTCACTAATAAATGAAAAAATCCATGATATGGTGTTGCCCGATCGGAAATTGAAAGTGCGCGAGATTGTAGAAGCCATAGGCATATCACATGGCTCAGTGATTTCAATTTTGAAAGATCACTTGGGTATGAGAAAGCTATCGGCAAGATGGGTGCCGCGTTTGCTCACGATTGACCACAAACGCAATTGTGTGACAATTTCGAGGAACTGTTTGGTGTTGTTCGACCGCAATCCTCATCTTTGCGCAATTTCATAACCATGGAAAAACATGGATCCATCACAGCACACTGGAGACCAAGCAGTAATCAAAACAGTGGGTTTCTCCGGGTGAATCAGCGCCGAAGAAGGCCAAGGCGGGTCTGACGGCCAACAAGGTCATGGGAACAGTTTTTTGGGATGTAAGCGGCATAATCCACACTGATTACCTTCAAAAGGGAAACACTATCATTGGCGAATATTAGCCCTACTTGTTGGACCGGTTCAACGACTCTTTAATGAAAAAACGACCACATTTGACTAAAAATAAAGTGCTTTTTCACCAAGACAATGTACGGGTGCACACGTGCGTAGTCACCATGGTGACATTTCATGAATTTGGCCACGAATTGCTCCCTAATTTGTCATATTCTCCGGATTTAGCCCCCAGTGATTATTCCCTATTTCCAAACCTAAAGAAATGGCTCGGGCGGAAGAGAATTGACTCCAACAATTAAATCGTCGCTCAAACAAAGGCCTATTTTAAGGATATCAACAAATCTCATTATTTAGAAGGGATAAAAAAATTAGAGAAACGTTGGACGGAGCGCATTGAGGTCAAAGGAGATTATGTTGCGAAATAAATGGTTTTTTTTCCGAAAAAACTATCTTTCATTCCAAAAGTCACGAACTTATTGACCTGTCCTCGTATTATCCCTTTGTTCATTTCTAAGTTAGTAACTGATGTATATACACTCTAAGAGTTAAAATCTTTCAGATTTCATCAGTTTTTCAATAACATTCAGCATTATTCAGCAACAAAAATTATTGGAAAAATATATTTTGCTGAATTTGAATGAAAACCTTTTTTAGTCTAAAAGGGTTTCCAATTGACTTATCGACGTAGACGTTAAGATTACATTTGGCGATAATTATTTTAAATGGGCGAGAATGGGAGATTGTAAAAGCAATTTTTGAGGTTTTCACTTGTCTTTCATCTGCCTTCTCGTAGTATTTGGGAGTTTTACAACAGGAGACTTCAAAATAAGCACTATATTTTTTATCCACCTATCAGTATATAAATTAAACCTTAATTATAATTAGTAATATTGCTGCAAATATGAGACTACGAAGATATGTTTATCGAGCTGATATAGTGTGGGCCCCTAATTAAAAATGAAATATATCAAAAACCATATTTTTGCTGATTTTTTTAATTTGGTGGATCGAAAATGTTTAATTTCAGGAGTTTATTTTACTCAAGTTTAGTACGTAAGTATGTACTAACGATCGGTCATTCCGGGCGCATCCAGGTTCCGAACCTCACTCCTCAACCTGGAAGATATCCGCTACCTCCTCTAAAATTATACTCATCACTCCGGATTCTTTTTTATAGAAACAATTTACCGAGATATTTGCACGATATCAAAATCTAATTTGCTAATTAATAAACCTCACCTGTTATTGTCAATCAGGAATATTCATAGCGTCCGAGGCAGCATGCACTTCCGCCTGGGCGCAGAATGAATTGAAAATAATCAGAATGACCAATTCTAGAGGAACTGACTCACAAAAGAACCGTTAGCATCACCGGAATGATTGACTCACGGCTCGGCTCGGAGAGACGAGCGATAGCTCATTCCGGAAGAATCCGTTCTCGGGATGGAATGCGTCAGAGCAGCTGAGTCGCAGGAATGAGGTGGCTTTTCATGTTGAAACGACTCGTCAATTCGATGGAGTATGGAGCTGGCTCCTGGGAACCCGGAATGGAATGGCTAGACGGTGGTATTTGCCGGGTTCTAAGTCGGAGAAGAACCCGCTCTTCTAGATCTTCTCTTTGCTAATGGAACGGGCTTCACTTAGGAGCCGGAATGGCATATCGCTAGTATGTACCTATATGAACTGTTTGTATGTTTAATTTTTAAATCAAATCTAAATCACTTTTCGATTATATATTAGCTCGATTATATAACTTACTCATTAGACTAAAATGTAAAATAAATATAAATATTAAATTATACGCGACGAAATGTACTATTGATTAATGATTATGTATAAAAAAAACATGAATATTTTTGGCCACTCTAATTTGACACAATTAATGGAAGAGTAAAATCAGACTGTCTGCTAAGACTTGCCATCGAAGAAACGAGATATTTACCAGATGGGCGAGGCAATCGTAAAGCCACCTTTCACACATCATTTTGAAGCACTGCTCGAATTGGGCAAATCGAACTGAGAACGGTCTCAGGATTTATCAGGATATAACAATCGAAAGGAGGACGATTTGACTGCTCTACAAATGTTGTCGAAACTTAATGGCAATTTTAGGTTATTATTTATCTACGATTTATTGAAACAAAATAACGGTTTTCACCTCGGCTCTGGCGTCTTTATCGAGCTGATCCAATATCTGCCGGGTATATTCAAAGCTGCCCAATCTTTCCAAGAGCGATATGCAGTACCGTTTCACCTCAATATCTCTAGTTCTCTGTCTGAGGATATCTGTTATGAAATGTTAAAGAAGTATCGGAAATGTTGTTACTTAATTAAATTGTTTTTATTAGAAATTGTAGTGGATTTCCAATTAGTATGATTACCTAATAATAAAAAGGGGAAAAAACCTAGTGCGCACTGCCATCTACCGGAGGGTATCAGGATAAATTAACCAACTGCAAATGGTTGCCGGTCACCGTGCCGCCGCCGTCGCTCATACCATAGATGTCAGATTAAGGTATGTTCAATTGAAGATCTTCAATTGGACAATTGAAGATCTTCAATTGGAAACTTAAAAAATCGAATAGGAGACTTGGCATCAATAAAAAGGTCAAAAAAAAATAAACCTTAATAATTCATAAATTAAACTACTCGAGTCTGAGGGACGAAAAGGTTTTTGGATTAGAAAATGTGGAGTCAAAAATATGGATGTCTATTTGTTATTATATAACCAAATATTATATTCTGCCCTATGATGTATCATCCATTGTTGTATTTATTCGCTATTTGTTATTCGTTATCGGTTATGTACTCGAATCCGTATGATGTAAGGACAGACAACTGTCAAAATATAGCAGGCACTTAATCAGCCGTGTTGAAGGAAGTGTGCGTTCAGTGAACGGATCGCTAAAACTACCCGATTGGTCGAGGTGGTCGCTTCCCATAGTGGAAAACATTAGTGTTTGGGAGCGTATTACTCTGAACGCAGGCATGAACACATGAGCTGTCATCGCGTGGCTGTCATTCGATTAAAATCTACTTTCTCTCTAAATATTCGTGATTGGGGACATTTTGGTATTTTAATCAATTCGAAACCAATTCGAAACCAATCACCTTCAATTCGAAACCAATTAATTTTCATGTTTTTTTCATATCAGCCGAGAGCGACGCGATATTTGACAGTTGAAAGAAACGCCTATCGCCTTCTTCATATGACGAGCGAGTAGAGCGCCGTCTCATTCTCGCTTTGTCTAAAATCCCGGCGGTACGATAACGCATTTCAGTTACGTCATACCATTGATTAAATAAATAGTGTTATTTAATCAATGGTCATACCATTTTGCTCAGAGCAAATAGCCACGTAGACTATGTTTAACATTTAGCGAATAACACAGTGCCGATACATCGTATGGCAGATTGAGCGGTGGGAAGTGCTTCCAGAACTACAGATGGGGTGTGTGTATTTCACCAGCTTTTCGCTTTCGAAACGTATGTGATCAAGTGTTGTGATATGAGATATATGACATGGCTGTATTGTGCTATTTTGAACGTGTCACACCATGTTTTACCTGTTATTCGTTTGTAGGAAATTATGAGTTGAATATCAATTATAGGACCTAACATTTAGGTAGTAACATCAATTGCCTACCTGACAATTGCTATCAATTCGGTTTCGGGTAAAGAATTAAATTCAATCTAAAGTTATTATTTTCGAATTAGAAAGTTCTATATGATTCATTAAAATCGATGTACGTATTTTCTTAAGCCGGACCTCAGTTTGTCACCCAAAACTGTGACAAATTTGAATGAAAACGCAATAATTTATTCGCTAATTGACAGGCTCCGTCAAACATATCAAATCGATAATTATTTCACTTAAAATGCAGCCGAGCATAATGGCGGCCCATTCGGCCCTTTATGATTTAGTAATGAAAGAGCCATAAATATGTTTATATGTATCCGAATTTACATAATCATATTTGGATACGATACATTCTACACTCATAATTGATAAATTCCATTTGTAGCGGAATTTTATAATCGTAATTTTAAACGAACGTGTGGCGCCTCGATTGTGTCGAAATTTGTTACATATTTATAAACATTCTGAAGATGTTTGGAATTTGTAACAATTTTATTAGTTTTGAGTTTTATTGCGATTGTTATGATATGAGATTTGATAATTATTTAGTTGCAATAGTAGTTGTTTGATAATTGACCGAATATATGAAGATATATGGGCTTATATCTGAAGATATATGGGAATATATGAAGATATATGGGAAATATTGAAGATATATGGGCTTGGCTACTGGAACGATACACTAGCTAGAAAGATAGTGAGGGAACTATTCAAAAAAATTAATAGCCTCACGGAAGCTTACCTATCAGTTTATTTTTGCAAATTTATGCCCGTGAAAATCTTAAGCTGTTCAATAAAGTCAATTACTGCCATAAATATCAGAAATAGAAATAATAGAACTGTACTTATCAGTTCTCAAGTTCCGATTAAAAAAGGTAAGAAATTCTTTTATGGTACAATGTGTACATTTCTACGAAAGAATTCTCCAGGAAGTGTTAAAGTTGCCAGTAAACAAATATCTGAATCGTAATCAAGACCAATGACCACTTGAATGATGGATATGCCTGGTGTTTAATATACCTTATTTTCGTATTCACTGGCTACACATATAATTATGTGAAAACTAAAGGATTTCGTTTAGCTCCTTACGTTCTGTTTTTTTATACTATACATTTGTGTAACATGCCATCATTAAACTGGCTATTAAGTATTCAATGGACTTGAAAAAAATAGATTATATCTTGACAAAACCTGGTTTTATTTGGCGGTTTTTTTCAGTTGAGAAACTCATAGAATTCTGTCGAAAATAAATATATGATACTCTATTCGGCATATGTATCGACGTTCAGCATATGTATGCACTTATTTATGTCGAATAAAATGTTTTCGGTTAGTTTCATTTTGATTTGATACGCAGTTTAAGGGGACAGTTTCTGGGGCTTAATTCTACTATTTTTTCTTAAAACTTCGTTTATTGGAAAATCTTGTCAGACAACAGACTCACTAATACTGTTTTTTTTTTCAAGTACATAAGCAAATATTTACAAAACAGTTAACAAAAAGCACTCGCATGAGAACACTTCCAAGCTATTAAAAATAAGCAGGAACCAGCTTCGCTTATTCACAGCACTCCTCGCGGGTCACCGAAAGTTGAATAAGGCCGATTCATTCAAATTTTGCCCTGAAAAAGCGGAGACATCGCTCAACTTTCTGTGTGAGTTTACATCGCTAATACAGCCGAAGATCCGCAACTTGGATAGACAAGTTCTGGACCCAAGTGAGATCAAAGAAAGATACTGGAATTCGTAAAAATACAGGAATGAAGAACAACCATATAAGCAAACAGAGTATTTAAAGATCTGCAGGGGTTGCAGTGAACCTGGGCTCTGAAGTTCAAATTCGAATGCATGTAATCTAATCTACAACTCCCTTGAATGAAATGAACATAGCTACATGACAAATATATACGATCATAAATTACACCTACAGGGTTTACCAAGTGCAATAAAATATTTTTCACTCAATCCTAGTTGGTAAAGTTACTTTTATGAGTAAGCAAAATATCAATCACGTCGAGAACTATCTAGGTTATACCTTTGATTATATAACTAATATAATCAATGGTTATACCGTTGATTATAACGGGTGACGGACAGACCGGCAAGCAACGAACGTTTTAGCTGTTATTTAATCTATGGTTTTAGGTACGGATTAGATTAAATTAGATTACATTGTACCATCCAAGCCAGGAGTCATCCTGAACTGGTGCACTGGTATACCAGGACGCATATGTTGTATGTTTAGAATAGGAATGGTGAGATTATGCCCCCTCCATAAATGGTGGGAATATTAAATAGTCGTCGAGCATTCACAATCTAAATCCTATAATGGAAATGTGGGCGAATTGGGAATTAGGGTGAGGGGAAGCAAAGTGATGTTCTTCTTTTCTTAGTCTTCTTCTCTATTTTGTTCAGTATCGTTGTTTTCTGATCCCCTTTCTTGCAGGTCATATATTACTGTAACATTATTGTATTCTTTTTTCTTGTGCTTTGGCAGTTCTCCTCATTCTTCCATCATTACGTCGTAGTTTTCCATGTCATGTTTCAGTGATTTATTCCACGTATGTATCGGTCTCCTCGTCTATCACTTTCCTGCCCAGTACCTTATTGCTGCCGTTGTTGGTGACTCACTTCTTTTATCATGGGCATATATAGCAGCATTTAAATAATTCACAAAAACCAGGACAACTTCATTTTCAGCACCTATAAAATTAAATTTAAAAAAAATCACCACTTAAGAAAAATCACACACATAATATGTGTGTGATATGTTTTTATTGTTTTATTTGAAGTATTTATTACACATTTTTGCGACTAATTATACCATGCACGGTTAGATAATCACAACAGAAACAACTCATTTTGTTTGGCACCTGCCTATATCTTATCTAACTAGACCAATTAGGATCTGTATCTAGGTGAGCTTTTTGAACTGAGAATGAAATTAAGCACCACATACTTTAGCTATACAGAAAGTTTCTGGATTCTGATGAAGTAAAACGTGTATATAATGTTTATGTAATAATGTTTTTATTGTATTAACTGTTTTTCAAAGTATTCTCTCTGACAATGTATAAACTTTCCCATTGTTTGAAACCATTGGGAAAAGCAGTTGGCCCAGTCTTCTTTAGAAGTCTCCTTAATGGCTTCTCTGAACGCTATCACTACCGCTTCTGAGGTCGTGAACCGTATCCCTCGAAGTGCATCCTTAATTTTTGGAAACAAAAAAGAACTCAGCGCGCATAGTCCGGACTGTGTGGGGTCTTTAAAAAACGCCTTTGTCATTTTATCGGCGGATGTCGGATGCACTGTCGTGATGGAGGACTACTCTGCCCAGTTTTCACGAACTTTTTCTAAAACGCTGGGCAAGCAAATATCAACGTAACATGTTTTAAGTGAAATTGTCGTGTACTGTCCCTTCTTGCTAAAAAAAGAAGCTATCCATCCATCATTTTATTAGTGCTTCGACCTTTCTTGACTTTCATCGGTAAATCCTCCAAAGGAAAGACAGACTGCGCCGATTGACTACTTCTTTCAGATTCGTAACAGTACATCCAGCTTTCGCCTCCTGTTACTATATCATAAACTGCTATAAATTACCCTCTGTCGATTTTTATCATTTTATCACACCACTCTACAAGCTGTCGTTTTTAAACTTCCGTTAACTACTGCGTTATCCATCTCAAACAAAGCTTCCAATCTTTCAGCTACACGTGCAAAATATTTTGCACTTGGCTCATGCCAATGTTTAATGTTGTACGTAGTTGCTCACATGTATTTTTTATCCGATTGAATTAGTTGTCGTACAGCATCAATGTTATTTCTGTTACCGCTGTCGCCAGTCGGCCTTTGCGTGAATCGTCTTGGAGATAAATACGTCCAGGTTTGAATTCATCATACCAGAAGTACACAAAGCTACGAGATTGGGCTTGATCGCAATGATCGCCAAACGCTAAAGGTCTTTGACAACTTTCTTGTTGACTTAAACCACAGTGAAAATAGTGGTAAATCATACATCGAAAATTTTCTTGACTTGAATCCATCGTTAGGTAAACAATTTTCAAGATGGCGCTACATAGAAAAAACAAATGACAGACTAAAAAAATATATATATTCTACAGCCAAAGACTTCCATTTTCAGAAAAAGGAATTACTTTTTAAATATCTCGCAAGTGGCCAGTTCCAGAAACGTATGACCTTACGTATCACGTAAGAATATTTAACTAAAAAATATATCTAAAACATATTAAATCTAAAATATATACTGTTATATTTATATATGACATATGTTACTATTTAATTTGATTTTCAATACGTTACTTTTTTTCAAACGACAAATATAAATAATAATCTTTTAAAACAATAATGTTAGGCAATTCATCCTCTATTCTTGATGGACCCAACTAATAACCAGGAAATGATTTTCATTTTAATTTTTAACAATTTCATCAATAGAGTTGTAAATTTTAGGTCTCAAAAAATAAAGTTATCGTTGTGAAAACGTCGTTGTTACAGTTGGAATGAGGTAATTTTTATATTCTGCATTTCTTGTGCTACGCATTTGCTGGCTTCTGTTTTAAAATTGTTTGTTTATATGAAAATAAAACAGTATATGAAATCGAAGACTATAACGGTTGTTTGACATTACAAATAAGATTAAACGAATTTACCGCGCGAAGTTTGTTACACCCGACGTTTCGACGATGTTACAACTGCCGTTGTCTAGTCTATCCTGGACAGCGGCGGTTCAATATCGCCGAAACGTCGGGTGTTACAATGAAAAACATATTTTTATATCTTATGTATGATATAAAAATATGTTTTTCACAAAGAGTTGTTGGACATTCAGAACTTTAGCATCGGTAAATAGTAGCTCCGAGTTATGTCAAGTGGGATTCTTATGTGTATAATGCAAAAGTGTAGTTTTTGAACCTTCTGTACTAGGTCTAGTACATTTTTGGTGCATTTTGGTACATATTATAAATCTACAATAAATTAATCTAAACCTAAATCCATTAAGAAGTTCACAGTATTAAATTAAGGCACCAGTATCCCAGGAACACACACTCGCAAAAGATCGTCTGACGGTCGCTTTAATTAACCTTAACCTAGCCTTAAAAATGTGTAAATATAGATACCATTGCACGAGAGGGGGGCGTTGCGATCGAATCGACCTTCATTCTATTACGTCCACAGTTAGATTCGAATTATTTCGACATGTATCGTTATCGCTCCTGAAATAAAACGCTCAGTTGCTACAGCTTTCCGAATAGCACTTACAATGGACTAGTTACTCTTATCCCGCAAAAGCAGTAGCTATATTTTTTCTTTTAAAAGAACGTTTAAATTGTGGTATAGATGTTGTTTTTAGTCAGTGGTTGTAGTATAGATGTCTTGTTGTTTTTGGTCGGTCACATGGCTGCTATATTTACATAAATTTTAAGGTAAAAGTAGCTCTAGAAGAACGAAACGTACATTTAAACACACAAATCATTTGGAGCAATTTATTTTGTGAAATTGTGATTTGTTTCGCGAATTGATAATTCTTAAATTGTTACATCCAGAGTTAAAAAAAACAGGACAATATCATTATGAAAGACTGAAATTAATCAAATATTTTATATATACGGGAAGGCGATTCGCTGATTTGCAGTTTAAATATGTTCTGCCGTAAATTGAAATAAAAAATTATCCAAAAATATGCATTGTCATTTATCAAGTGTATATATCTTCAAGCTCTCTATATATGTCGCCTGAATTCGCTACAGCTAGATCACTCAAAAATTTAGAAAAATTGAATTTTGCAAAATGTCTAGCAAACCTGGCAAAAATATAGCTGACACGATTTTTGTATGAAATAAATATACTTATGTATATTTTAAGCAATAGTAGCGTAGCGTTAGATAGTATTTATCTTGTTTTTGTAATAAAACTAATATAAAGTCTTAAAAAGTAAACAACTCGAATTAAATTATTTTTAATTATCTACTTGCAAGTGACGTTATTATAATCAGATATAAAAATTATCATTTTAAATTGTCAGAAAAAAACACTTTTAACCTTTGTCCGTTAAGCAAAATTATGTTACTGAGTTTTCTGAAAAATGGCACTACTTTATATAAGTTTTTAGGAATTTTCCAACTCAAAGATTCCATAAATAACTTCCATTATTTTTACTACCTCTTCTGCATGGGGTATACGTTTGTATACGTTTTCATCGCTTTTGCCTCCCCGTATATATATTTTGTTTGCGTTTACATCATTTTTACATTATTCTTTAAAAGTATCAGACACTGAACTATATAAGATGTATGTATGTCTCTTTTCTCCCAGTATATTTTTCCATATGGATCGTTTTTACGTTTCAATATTTTTCAAAAACGCGCCATTCCTATCATTCGATTATATTTAAATTAGGAACTGCAAAATGTTTCCATTACAGAACTTCATATAAATATTTAATAGAAGCACATACAATTTCACCAATATTATAAATAATATCGACTTAAAATTAAATTAAACTAACGATATTTTAGTCTTGTCCTGTCGTGGATATTTTAGACGCCTAAATCTACTAGCTTTGCCGACATTATATGTCATCTGGTGTGACAAATTAGCTACTAAAAAAATAAAAACATTGAAAACACAAAGGAAAATCCGTGATCTAGTTGGACCTGTGTTTAGTATCAAGATCCTAAAATCATTTAGTAATGCCACGACCGAAAGCTGAACTTTTGAAGAGAGATCCTCACCATGTAGGAAAGGTTTTCTATAATTAGCTCCCTGAGGCATACAAACTATTGTGTAAGCAAGGAAAACTACAACAGTTCAAAAAAACTGAAATTGTATCCAATCCAAAGAGAACTTTATGATGTAAATGAGTTTTATTAATTTTATTTTCAAATATT
>JAOPUG010000276.1:31273239-31297793 GCA_027564375.1 Micropterix facetella | reverse complement strand
ATATATCATCAATTCCACTTAATAAAACATTTTGAATTTAGATGAATTTTAATTTTATTAATGTAATACAGTTTACAGAAAAATCATGGAATAGTTAGGCAACATTGAAATTGACATGTAGATGGAGAAAATGAAGTGTCGAAATTTAAATTGACGTGTAGATGGAGAAAGTGAAATTCAATTTTAACGTCCGTAGCCGAATTGAAACACTGGTTTCCGTGAGTTCACCGAAGTTAAGCAGCGTCGGGCGTGGTCAGTACTTGGATGGGTGACCATGTTTATGACTGCCACATGATGTTAAGCCGGCTGACTGTAATATAATGTAGATAGACATTAAAATGGGTTATTACCGTAACGGGTATAAAAAAGGATACTAGAAATTTCCACTCCATAATTTATTATAAGTTACTAGCAAGGATTAGCCTGTGCCCGCAGGGCACATATCTATACAATAGTTTTGATATTCATTTGTCGTTTGTACTTTTTTGATTTAAAAATATTATTTGCACAATGTGCTTTATTTCGTTATAAATGCTTCAAAGATGGAGATAGTTATTAGGAACTAAAGTGTCGACTCCCCTTTAGATATTGATTGAATAACAAAATAAAAAAAATGAGGCGTTTACCAGTATCAATACTGTTGCCTGGATGTGGACGTCCCTTCTTGTGACACTCCACGTAGCCCTATGAATGTTATAGGGTCGGATTTTAAAAACAATAATTATAAACAAAATTAAATAAATTAACATCTTGTAGTTCGTCTTCAGTTTAATGTTTCAGCCGTTGCTTATCAATATTACGCTTTTGTGGAGCAGATTTGGGCGTTTCTCTATGAGGTACACAATTACTTTGGCCACCCAAGTGGCCAAGTCTTGAAATCGTGCTCGAAAATGTTAGTATGCACGATAACTCGAGTAAACTAAGTCCTATAAAAAAAACTTTCCTCAATCGATATTTATAGATAATGTGCAGAGCCCCGTGGATTTTGGAGATTGTACGACCCACGGTTTATTTTTTATCCTAATAAATAAAATACAAATAATTGAGGTGTATATTTGATCACGCGGTTTATCTATCAAGGCATTATACGATACAAAGAGGTACACGTGACTCGCATGTGCGCTATCTGCAGCGCATGCATCAGCATATGCAGCTATATAGCAGTCTCGGCTGACATGGCAGCGAGCGGTTCGCGTCGCGGCACCCGCGCTCATAAACGCCTGATACCGTAGTGAATTGACTAGCTACGGATAGATAAAGGACACGTATGAATAAAATATTTATTTAATAATCTTCATATTATTATGAGTAAGTAGGCAGAGTAATATTGATAAAAACAAGACAACATGGGTTTAGGAGTTTTATGTTATTATTTTTAAAATAACATATCTCTAAAATAAAATTTTCGCCTTTAATAAAGTGAGTTTGCGAAGATTGAAAGATATTTACTTCACCCCCCCCCCTCCCATAGGGGGCGTCTTATATTCGTGCGAAGTTTTGTTAGTATGCACGATAATTCTACTAAACAACGTCCAATTTTAAAAAAATATTTCGTTTTTTTATAGTTACGGCCAATTCGCAGAGACCAGTTGATTTTGGCCTGTACGACCTTATAGTTCCTAAGTCTAAGTCCGTCAGCGTTCGCCTGCCAAAATGACAAAAACGGATATCAGGAGAAAAGGAGATTATAGAAGGTCTGGAAGGCGAAAAAATAAGTTCGCTTGACAATGCCATCTGCAGCCTGGTTCGCATTTACAACTCGCTGGCTAGTTTTGACGTAGCTCGCGCGGCTACTGCTAGATTGCGTTTATTTTTGAGCTAATTTCAATAAAATCAATGGTAGTACCAAATTTATTTTCTATATTACAATAAACTATAATACATACATATATGAATAAATATAAAAACCATTATTGTCTGCATACATATTTGAATAAATATCAAAACCATATATTATCCAATGATAAATCTCTTTTCTTAATCTAAGTCGGAGAAAGGGAACTAGAAATAAAGAAGAGAAATATTTTTCCTAACAATTTTATCAAAAAAGAAAAAAAATATTAAAACATAGAATGAAATTAATTACGAAAAGAAAAGAAAGAAAGCAAAAAAGACAAAATCACTCGATGTTCCCAGGTGGTCACTCATCTAATTATTGACCACGCTCGATGCTGCTTAATTTCGGTGATCGAACGAGAATCGGTGTATTCAAATTGGTATGAATGTTGGCCGCAGCGCGATTTTAATAATACATACTATATTGAAAATTGCCTATATTTTACCAACATCTTGACTGTTTATATTTTACGACTTCTTCCACGAATATGAGCCCATGATAATTGATTATAGGATAGTTGTAAAAATCAATGGCCTGATCAACGTCGGCTGGCGGCTGGTTGGCTACAACATAACTTCGAATAATATTACTTCGGCCACACAAGTGGCCGTCTTGAAATCCTGCGCGAAAAATGTTAGTATGCACGATAACTTGAGTAAACTGCGTCCGATTTAGAAAAATCTTTCAGCAATCGACAGTTCTGGCCAATATGCAGAGCCTAAGCCGCCCGAGGCGAGGAGCGCTGTCTTACTCTACCGAGGCAGTCACCGAAGCCCACTCGCTCACCTCTTTTATGCGCAAACTCTAGAAAAAAGTCGCACGGGGCTAGGTCTGGTGAATACGGAGGGAGGGGAACGATAGTCCACCTTTGAAAATCTAATCTTCAAGCAATGCCTCTTGCACGCCCTCAGCAGCATGCTTAAATTGTTTCTATTTAGTGCTAAAGCCTCATGGGCAGTCTTACGGTTGTAAGCTGTGATTAGCGCTTATTACGTGCAAGGCAATGAAAGATTAATTTATATTGGCGATTTATCTTTGTAAAATAAAGCAAAATATGTTTGGTTAAACAAAAGAGTTAATGGTCGTCTAATGGTGTATTCATAAGTGTTAAATTAAAGAAAGCATCGGTTTCTTGGACACAAAATTATTTGAATGTCATATTTTTTCCCTGTTATCGTGTTTATTGTAAGTAACATCGAATGGTCACTATCAACTTTACAACGTTTTGGAAAGCTTTTTATCTCAGAACACATAAAGCGTAAGAATATTTGGGAGGTCATGAGATTTATCTCCGACGTAATATTTGAACCCCTTCCACAAAGTAATTCCTCTTAATTGAGGGAGTCATTACAGTAGTGGTACAATAGATCCCTTGTGGTTTACGTGCTCAGTTCAGGTAGTTATTTGAACTACCTTAAATATTTTAATATTATATATATATACATACAAGAAACTTTATATTATATATACATCATATAGGCCGAAGTTTGACAAACCCCTGGGTTTTACCCCTGTCCCAGTTTTACTCTTTCAAATCTTTTAATAAATATTCCTGATTTTATTCTAATATCCGCGCGACGGCGTTGATTACGGGGGCGATTATGTATAGATTTCGGATGCAGGAAAGATATTTAACTGTATTTAATTAATTAATAAAAAGAGAAATGATCAAATTTGACGTTTGACAATTGTCGAAATCGTTAAACTATTTAAATTTGACGTTTATGAATTTACGAAACTTTCGTGATGTCACGAAAACGCTATCAACTGGCAGAGCTGATAACTAACTGGTCATACGTCGTGGCTTCGTTAGCAGTGAAATTATGATTCACTCCAGATTAAACCTCCGGGGACTAAAAGTTAGGAATCACACCGATTACTTGACCCCTTAGGAGAGTATGTTTCAAATTTCAAGTCAATCGGTTTAGCCGTTTAAATTGGAAGTCGGCGAAAACAGAGATATAGAAATCTAGCATTATATATATGATATATATATATAAATATAATATACACAAGATTTTTGGTATTAAATTTCTTTAAAAAAAACAGCACCTTCTGAGATAACGACCTAATATTACATAATACTGCATGTGTAAAGAATGCTCCATCTACACTGTTTCTTTGCACTTTGTTAGACCTTCGAGCAGTCCTCCGGGAGGGGGTTGGTGACAAAGCCCCAGTCGCGGGTCGCCTTCCGCTTATTTTATCCTTCGAATATCGGTGGGGATAACAGAATCCGGGCCGCCCGCCCCGTCCTTCTTTAAACAGCTCTATCACGTGTCAATATCGGCTGACCGCCACAAATCCGAATCAAGTAATACTCCACCTTCACAGTTATTAATTCCATCCCCTAAGCCCTGGAAACCCTTCCCTTTTAGCCTACGCTTAGGGTGCCGAACTATTCAGGTTACTTCACTAAGCTAAGATTGACTATAAGAGAGTAACTAGAGCCGATAAGGAATACTCCAATAGGATTAATAATACCTACTTAATATTAAAAGACAAATCATGCATTAAACTAGTCAGTCGGGATCTCTACGATGCATTGAAAACTTATTTTAAAAAATCGTAATCTAAAAATTATAAAACCATTTTGGCTCGTTTATATCAATATTTCTCCGTTTATTACTCATAATATATAAAGCTTTTTTAAAGAAATTACATATTAGACCTTCATGTAACTACACGAATATAATTTATAGTTGAAACATTTGGAATTATTTTGATTATTCGATGTATTGTTTTGGCGATTTTGCATGTATCCCCTCCTCAACTTTATCATCGCTTCAAGATGCAATATATAATCAGATTGCATCATTCTTCAAGTGTCGTAATTCGACGTCAAATTTGGCAACACTTTCCTAATATTTTGTCTTGCCAATCACACGACAAATAAGCGAAAGGCGACCCGCGACTGTACCTACTGGCTAAACGTCTTTATTACAATATTGTAATTGTTTTTAGATTAAGGCTCATATAATTTGTTTTTGGGATTTAATGGGGCATGTACAGCTCGGGTCATATGGCCATCTTATTACACCCGGTAGGCCCAACTCATGGCTCAGCTGTCATCCGGCAGCCTCCCCGAAGAGGGACTAATCCGGTGTTCCCGCTTTGCGGTCGGATGGGTAACATCTCGAGCGGCCCTGGACGGTCGGTTTACCGGCCTTGCTCAACTGACGAATTTAGGTAAGTCTAGTTGCGGAATGCTTCTTAAGACGCAGTGGTAGGTGCCGACCTGTCGTCGCCTACCATTAGAAACGACCCGATGGCCACCCGATCTCGGGTGATATTCGCCGAGTAAAGGACGCCACGGGTCCGCTATAATTCCGAGTGATGGAATGCCGCGTTATCACGACAGGTAGAGGTTGCGAAAGCGACTTTGAGCCTGGAGCCAAACTAATGGAGGGAGAAATCCATCTAAATTTGGTAGTTAGGGAGTGAGGCTAGCCCGCCGGGCAGTTTGCTACCCGGTGTTTTGCCATTAAGGCGTTGGTTTCTAACGGGCAGCGGCATAGTTGGATAGTGGATATGTTATGTCAAAATTATGTATGTTTCATCTCGGAGCGACATAACGAGTTCGTTGAAACGCCTCGGAGTGACGGGCTCGTCCGAGTATAGTCTTAAATGCAAAATGTAATATTGTCTATTGTTGCAAATGAATAAAATACAATGAGAGTGGCATTCTCTTCACTCTTCACAATCGAGATACCAGAACATGATTATGGCACAGGACTCCTAGGTAAATAACGTGACCCCTGAAAAGGGGCTGATTAGTAGTTGAGTGGTGTTGATGGCGAAGAAAGTTTATATTTCCACAAAATTCTCGACAAAACCAGATCGCTTAAACATTTTCTCAGTCTGTCCAATGCGTTAGAACCTAGCGACATAGATCCCCGGCACGAATGAATACGCATTTTTTTCCATTATTTCTTTCCTTTTATACATATGAGTTTTACCTAGTAGCCACTATTGGGAAATCCTAAACTATACATGATACTCAAAAATGCTGAAAGGATTTACTACATCGATTTTGATGAAATGAAAAATGTCTCATTTATTTTATATAAAAAATCACATTTTATGGGTAATTCGCATTTTTAAAAAATAAAATGTTTGGTTTCGATAGATTTAGTATCCTATCTGGATTAAATCGAATCTTGGGTCTAAAGTACTCAGAAAGTGTCTAAAACAGACATTCAAATTTTTATACTAAAATCTATGAAACGCCCAATAGGGAACACCGCCCATGATATTTTTTTCGAAATTGGTTCGAAAATTAAAATATACTTCTTCATACAAGCAATATCTAGAAGTTATCAATTGAATTTTTAACCTATTTACTATAGTACTTGGCATAATACCTATATTTGAAAATAAAACAGTCTTATTTTAATGTGTATATGTGTGTATGTACATAGAACAAAATGATTATAACATATTCTAAGATTATTATATCTACTTAACGTAAATAAGAATATTAATCCTACTAATAGTATAAAAGTGAACGTTTCGATGTTTGTATGTTTGTGACAAACGGCTGAATGGATTTAGATGAAATTTGACACACAGATAGAATATGTTCTGACTAACAGTATAGGCTATATAGCATTAAGGTATTTACAAATTACTTTTTATTTGAAAATGCGTGATCGCATCAGTCACATATAAACTCTTTTAATTTCTGGAAAAAAAGATCTTAAATAAAAGACGAATTTACATTTTTGTTTTAAATTTAAACTCAGATATCAGAATAGTAGGTACCTATGCGATTAAGCTGCTGCTAATCAGAGGGATCAACTGAAAACGGACGCAAACGGCAAAATTCAATTTACGAATGACTTTTGCCAACCAGTGGTGACAGAGGATGAACTTATTTCACACGTTTTGCCGAATTTGGATAATAACACAAAAAATGAAGAGAGGTTATGTGAGAGGACAGTGCTATCGCCAAATAATGAGTTCATTAATAATATTAACAAAATATTAGACGTCGTAATCGGCGAATTAAAGGTATACACATCTATAAATAACATGATGACCAGTGACGATAGTACTGCCTATCCCGTAGTTTCTAAACTACTTGGAGTTAACAGGCGTGCCTTCCCACAAACTGGAGCTTAAGGTTAGCGTTCCAGTTCTGCTGATGCGTAACCTTGATGCATCGAGATTGTGCAACGGAATCAGGCTTTGCATCACACAGCTGAGGAGAAATATTATAAAGGCCACTATTCTTGCTGGAGCAGTTAAAGGAGAGAGCGTTTTGATTCCCAAAATCCCAATAATCCCTAATAATTTGCCATTTCAATTTAAGATGCTGCAATTTCCGCTGAAGTTAGCATTTACAATGACCATGGGCCAAACGCTGAAAGTGGCAGGAATTCATTTGGAAACTCCGTGCTTCTCGCATGGTCAGCTATATGTAAGCTGTTCGAGAGTTTCGAGTGCTCAAAATTTGCATGTACTGGCGGAAAATAGTAAATTCTGTAGTGTTGTCTACAGATGTATATTGCAATAAATAAATTTTTCCTCTTCAGTGCGGTATCTGAAACATTACATTGTATTTATATATACCATTAAATCCATCCACAAATGAGAAAGTGTGTTTGTTTGTTGTCCTACTTTCACGTCAAAATCGAGCAACGGATCGAAGTGATTTTTTGCATAGAGGTAGTTGAAGAGCCGGAACATATCATGGGCTACTCTTTGTCCAGGAAAAAAAATATCTTATTATTTCGGGAAAATATTTCCTTACAACCGGAAAACCACAGGGGTGGAGCCACGGGCAAAAGCTTGGTTAGGTCGAGATGCCCAAATCGTTGTATCTTGAAACTCGAAATTTTGAGGAAGCAATCCTAAATTCAAACCCCAAGGGATGAAAGAAAGTGGTGAAATTTTGTTGTATGGAAAGTCAAAACCACTAAAACTATAGACATCAAAATTTATATATAAGCTTAAATTAAATTTATATTTATCACATTACATTATAACATTAGAGTTTTTTGATAATCAACCCTTGGGGGATGACTGCCGGCTCACTGCCGGTTTTTAACAAAACTACACCTGGGCAGAGCCGGGTTATGTCGTCTAGTTATTAATAAAAAATTAGGACAGAATAGTATTTTGAATCATATTTTACTTATTTAAATGATCAATGGTTAACCCTTGCTCTTGGATACAAAGATTAACTCTTTTTAAAACGCCTCTGTTATGTTATACTTTGAAGCTGCATTCTAATGATTTCAGATAATGCATTACGTACGTATATTTGTAATGCTTCTATGTTGCCATACTTATTTTTATATAACTCATTTTTAACATAGCCACAAAAAAACCATAGGGGTTAGGTCTGGTAACCTTGGTGGCCACTAAACAGGACCATTAGTATTTAGTCATAAAAGTCCAAATGTCTCATTCAAGTATTCTTTCACTTGAATACTATTATGTGTCGGTGCTCCATCTTGCTGAAATATCAAATTCCTTGTTACTTGTAAAGTATATTATCCAACTCGTCTTCAAGATTCTGAAGGATGGCTAAGTACCTACCTGTATTTAAAATTCCATATTCGCGAGTGATTTTGCTGTGATGTATAATCTAATAAAATCCACGATAAAAAGTTTGGTATTGTTCCTTTTATTTCGTACGAAAATATTAATTAAATACGAGGTTAGAACAACAATATTACCAAAAAATGTGATTACTGATTTCCTTTGGCAGTTCTTTCCAATGAAAAAACCAATAGAATTAGTCGAAAAAAAAAACACGAAATATAATATAAAATTATTATCTTTCGACGTTCAGCATATAGGAAGCTAATGTACATATTTAAAAACCAAGAAAACATATGTCACTAATCCATTAAAGACTGTATAGTGCTATGTATTACGCGCTGGCACTCATGATACTGATATAGGGACAAATCGGCTGATGAGGTATTACCAAAACAAGCCTCGATACTTTCATGAAAACCCAAAAAACTTTGCTAAGGATAATTAATAAAAAGCTATCCTGATTCCTGTCATTCGAGCTATACAAAAAGACTTCGATGAAAGACACATACGACAACTTGATATACGCACGTCCTTAACGCACTATCTAAAGGATCTCGAGGGTAGCGAGGTTACATCATGAGAAGCACATACACAAACATAACAAAAGGCAAACTACCAGGTAGGTACAACCGAAAATGGACTCAAGATATGGATATTTACGTAAAATACCATTATAATATATTTATGACCTATTTAAGGCGGACATCTACCCATAGCGACTACGGGAGGCCATACAGAAAGCTTTTGAACTGGCCACCTGAGGTATAGAAATTAAAAATATTAATGCGTATTTTTAAACATGGAAGACACACATTTTTTCAACGGATTCTTTGGTCGAATATAAACATATGTTTTCAATAATGGTAAGTAGTTACATACGTAATCCTCGATAAGAGGCTAGGTAATGACTGCATGCAAATCAATATTACCCTTCATTTTAGGGATGTACCTACAACAGAAAAAACGATCACTACTGGTCAAATAAAAAACCCCTCCGCATTAGGGATTAGCATAATCAAGTCAGCGTTTCGTTCAATTGTTGGTGTGGAATTATTGGCAAAAGGGTGGTAGCTGTACAATTGTAGCTACGCTACATAGCCGGAATGAAGCGGACGAGCAGCAAGACCGCGCTTCGTGCCAATCAATCAAACAATTCTGAACAAATGCACTGATGGCGATTTTTATACGGGAACTCGCGAAATGCGAGCGGGACAGCGCCTACGAATGATAGAGATAGAAAGAGGTGAACCGGGACAACATCAGGAAGAAGAGAGAAAGAAAGGGACCGGAAGAGAACAGACAGGAAGATCTCAGACCATGGAAAGAAGAAAGAGCGGAACATCGCGAGTAATCGGCAAAATATCGAGGCAAGAACCCACCGAACAGGACAGCACTCAGACGCACACTGAATTCGGAATGTTTCAGCGCTACTATATGTAATCTCGCATTGAGGCGGGCGTAAACGAGACAGGCGGCGAAGCGAAAGAGACGACGGCTTTGAGTAATTGGCAGCTGGGGGATCGCAGTGACGACGATATCAATAGAAGCGAGTCATTCTAACTTTAACGCTTTTAACTTTATCGATTCGTTATATAAACAACAATATCTTACATACTAAATATTAGGATAGGTTAGGCTATTTTTTCTAAGTTGAGAAAACCATACCTATAATTTAGTGGATTATTCTCAAGCCTTAGTATAATTGCCTGGAAAAGGTTAGCCTACTTATTTGAGTAAATCTCAAAGTTTGCCTTGAATCACGACAAACCGCATAATTCAAATTTTCTAAGGGAGGGGTCGTTTGTCACCCCCGTAAAATAACTTTAACATTCCACTCGATAACTACGCGAATTTCGAGGGTTTCATAACGGCGACTCATCCTTTCGGATGACCCATTTAGGATTAACCCTTTTATTGAAAGTAGCTGAGAAAGCTGTTTATTCAGTAATAGTGACTATCATTGTTGCATGAAAATGTTGCAAGTTGTTTTCTATGGTGTTAAATTTCGCATTTTTTATGTTAAATAATCGATGTAATTTGTAACTCATTTTTATTACAATTACAATATTATGTATTACCAACATTTAAATTAATAAGACTTCGATTATGCTGTGATATCCATATATCTATTTATTGGTTAAACATTGTCATGATATGCTTATGATATGTTTTCTTTCTATTGTTTTTTTTTAATATTCATTTTTGTTTCTGAAAAAGGCATGTTTGTTCTTTCAGTCCTTTTTTCGATTTACTTTTTCTTTCTGAATATTTGTGCTATGTGATTATGAACAAAATAAAAACTGATTTTTGATCAAAAATTAGTATTAACTTTTTTTATTCTTCTATTTAGAATTTCTTAAGATTGGTAAAATTGATACATGTTGGGTTCGTTTTATTTTGCGAGCATGGTTTTATGCATTTATTTACCATTAACTTGATTTAATATCAATATTTTATTATTAGGTTTTTTGATGAATATGTCTACCCAATGCATTTCTGCATTTACCAAATCAATTGTAAGAAGCATGATATTGTATGTTATCTTTTTCTATTGTTCCTTTTCTTGTATTTTTGAAAAAAAAAACATGTGCATTTTGACACTGTTGTCATCAATTGTTTTCTTTCTTTTTAAAGGTATTTAGGTAATAAAATTGGTTTTACTTTTTCTCTATTTAGAATAGACTTATGACCAGTACTTATTGTTGGTCAATCAACACCTACTGGTTCCTTTTTATTTTACGAGCAGGATCCTATGGTTTAATCTGCGTTTAGTGTGATTGAAAATTACCAATTTATTATTTTTATTTCTTTGTATGAGTATGTCTACCCGATGCTTTCTATCCTTAACCTCACCCATACGCCCTTCCCTTTCGGCGAACTGAGTGACACTGAGTTAATTAATTTGTTACTAGGGAATGAGGCAACCTTGCTGGGAGACGCTTCTATGATGGATATTATTTCCTTTGATCAACTGACCAAATTTTATGTGACACGCTTTTTCCCAATTATTATTCGTTTAATTTATGCCATCTGAATGCGCAAATCATTCTGGCTCATTTCATTGGATTTTATGCTATTTCTGCCAATCAAGCTGTAGATGATTTTATGATTAGCGAATCATGGTTAAATCCGTTTTTGCCATCGTAAACTGGTTCGCAATGATCAGACAGCCCGCAGTGGTGGGGTAGTCGGCATCTAACTAAAATACTACTTTTCGTATGAGGTCATCAGTCGAATCATCAGTCAGTAGCCGTTCTGCCCCCAAGTATAATGTTGGTTGACACCATAATGCCCCCGAGTATCTATTAAGCCATGTTACCATGAAATATACGAATCTTCTCCTTGGAATTACACCGGATAACAACAATTTGTTTTGACGAATTAGAAATGTTCTACGCGAACATCTGCCCAATTATGACTAGCTTTATTTTTATTTCAAAACAAAACGCTATATTTCAAAACAAAACGATATATCCTAAAAACTAGCAAGGCTAATTAATTCCCTCCTTAAATTTTTCTTTACGATGGAGGCTACACACTACAGTGGAAACTTCCACTCTTGGTTCGATTTGATAATGACATCTAATACCCAGCTTATTAAATTCCACGGGTAATTGACGATCGGCCGTTTATCGAACCACGTTCTTCTATGTGCCACTTATCACATCAATTGCCTTTAAGTAACCCGTAGGCTTATTAGATTCATGGTTTTTTGGCACTTAGACAAGGAAGTTTTCTGTCGCGGCGCTTAGGAACTTGAGTGGCAGGATGTTTCCAGAGCCCTATCATCGACCAGAAATTTATCAGTTATGACATTTAAAAAAAAACACTTGATAGGTTTAGTGATTTATTGTACAACGACCACTCTGAAAGTTTCCGGAATTAATATGGAAAAAATACAATGAAAGGCCAAACATCAATTTCTTGTTTCTTAAAATATTCTCCTAGAGCGTTAATACACTTTTTCATACGAATAACACATTCAACATTTATTCCATTCTTCCGTAGTGACCTCGAAAACATGTTTTTCATATTTTTCGACAGCCCTTTCTGGCTATGTTAATATTTGACCTTGTATTTGCTACTTAATTTCTTCTTTCGTGTACAATATTCCTAAAAACAGCAGCGAACATCTGTTTCGCGGCATTACACGCGCGCCACTTTGGTTGGGTTCGTTTCATCTTGAAAGACCCAAATGGGTCGATTTCTGCTTTGTTTTGGGGTTGTAACTGTAAATCAATGTTTCTTCACAATCATTATACTATGTCTTATGCCAAATTTTACGCCTACTTCGTTGAATCTGGTTAGCATAATATTACACCAAGTGATGCATCTTATTTTTTGAACTTAATGCTCAGCATCATTGCATATTTATTTATTATTCAGTCATGGAGGTTTAATAGTTAACTTCGAGCTAGAATTTGGACGATTTTAAAATAGGACTAACTAGTAAGATGGGTTGTCCATAGGGCATCATTTTTGTCAACAGGTCAACAAAGGTTGACTTGTTTGTTTACAGATTGTCTCAAATTACATCAATGGATCAGGAATTTTACTCATGCGACGACTAACGTTGTTAGAAGAAAACATTAACACAACAGTGTTAACGTTTTCTTTAATATAACTTTTTATTTTTCAATTATTTCGTTGTGTTTTCTTATTTTTATTACATTTTTATGTTATATTTTCGATGTCATTTTTTCTTTGCTTTGTTTTATCTTATTATGGCGTGTTTTTATATCTTATCCTATTATTATGTTAATAAAATGAATCTCAATCTAAATCTGAATTATCGACCTATTTTCAATCCTCTTGTATAACCACATTTTAAATTCCTTTCAAGAAATAGGTATCTACAATTCTTCTTTTAACGTTACCTTCGTTCATTTTACGAAGGATATCGCATACGAATTCGTGGTATAAAACACTTGATGTCCGACTATAAATTTCTCAGGGACTTATTGGCACGGTTCGGCTCGCGGCTCGGGGTGACATACGCACCGTGACGTATCTGAGACATTTTACAGCCGAGGGAGTTCGTATCTGTCGTTTTATGGAGAGCATAGTCATCAATATCGCCTGGGGAAAATGTCTCCTCTCCATTCGAACAGAACAGTGTGGGGGTCGAGTTGCGAAGATCGACCGAGAAGATAAAGGAACGGCCACACTCTGAGATAGGTCGCCTTTTTAAGATTGATAGTTTGTTTGGTGGACTTTTATTTATTTATTTATTCATCCCAAATAGTAATTATTGTGACTGGGCTACTGAAAATCTACTGAAACGTTCTTGGTCTTATCACAAAAAATATCCAAACCCTAATGGCGATTAATTGACCGTAGTATCTATTTACTACATGCGAAGCGTAATATGACTATCTGTGAATTTCACTGAAGACGTGTAGTCCTAATATAAGACATAAAACAACATGATAATATCGAAAGTTAGGCTGAGTAAATAGCTCAGTTATGTATTTTACAACCATGCGAAAAATGTAATGAAATTAAGTAGTCCAAAAAGACTTTTCTCAACATTTCACATGACCTTGAGTCCATCTAATCAAAAAAATGTTACTCTCTATCTGGATGTGCGGATGTTAATATTCACTATAACTCGAGTAAAATACGTCAGTTTAAAAATTCTCTTTTTTTAAAAGATAGTTATGGCCATTGCGCGATTTTTTTGTGGATGATTTCGCGCCCAGTTGATTTTGGGATCTGCACGTTTGGGATACCTGCCAAAAAAAATGTCACCATAAAAGCACTTATTTGGGCGGTAATAAGCTATAATCAGTACTTGGCACGCCCGATAGATGGCAGATGGCATTGACAAGGAATTTTCTAGAATGATCGATACTGTTCTAGAAATTTATAATTGACGACCTTCGTCCCTATCGGATGTCCCACGACACCACTGTTTTTTTTAAGTCTAGATAATTGAGTAACGTAATTAAATGATATTTTATTCGTAATAATTGAGAGAAAATAGTATTTACAAAAAAAATATCGACCAAAAAATATTAAAATAAAAAACAAAAATGTAAATCAAAATTACATAAATGATATTTAAAAAAATGTAGTAATTAGCATTAAATAAAAAGACTAAATAGTCAAGTTAACGATGAGCAGGCGTTTATTGGAGAATGGCGGTGGTGAGCACCTCAAACTCATGTCTACCAAATTCAATAAGTAGTGGACTAATTGGTTACTGCTTTCACATTGATGGCCGTTTTCAGATTTTTATGGAATTTATTCAAAATCTTTTGCGCTATTATGTATTCTTAATGTCTTTGCACAAACGTTGTTATTGTTTTGGGATGCATGTGTTTATCAATAGTGGGCTCCACGTTTGTGTTGCTGCATATTTCGTGATTTTGTGTGTAAGAGGATTTTGTATGTAGTTTATCAGGACTACTTTTGCTTAAATTTGCCTAATATCCAGCGACTCCAATTCACTGCACAGATTACTTGAAGAGTATCTCTAAGGTTTATTTGCCGTACCTCTAAGCAGTGCTTTATGAGCCTTAACGATGGAGTCTAAAGCAGTACGCGATATTATATATGTAACAGCATACATTGTTCAGTATACATTAAAATCAATATATTAACACAATATATTTTTGCAGGGTAATAGCGACCCATAGCATAGTTCACTAGATATACAGCGATATTAAATTGGTCTCATGATTTATTCTATTAATGTATTACTTTGGCCCACCCCAGAGAGGGGGGGGGGCAAATCTTAAAATCCTGCGAGAAAATGTTACTATGCACGACAACTCGAGTAAATTAAGTCAGATTAAAACAATATTTTTTGACAAACGATAGTTATGTTCTATGTACAGAACTCAGTTGATTTTGAGGTCTGTATGACCAACATTTTTTTTAAATTAGTTGTTATACCAACAGTTTTGTTGTTTTAGTTATGTCCGTCGGCTGTCGCTTTTCTGCCAAAATAGCAAAACATAGGTATCTGGGCGAACAGGCGATTATGGAAGATCTCTTCTATGTGAAAAAATAATTTCGATTGGCACTCACATCTATCCGCGGCGGTCAATTTCACGTTTACACAACTCGCTGGCTAGGTTTTGACATAGTTCGTGCTACCACGGCTAGATAGCGGTTTTGCGCCTTTGCTAACTAATATCATTGATTATATATACAATACATAATCAATGATAACATGTTATACACACATACAAGTAAATAATCATATAGGCAAAAGTTTGACAAACCCTTTGGGCTTCCTCTTGCTTGTTTATTAATTGGAAATATTGTTATAATAATGACTAGAGCGCGGACACCTCTGCCGTTGCAGCGGCGTGCATGTGACACTCTGTTTAGCGATAGAAACAGGGCCATCGCGGATAGCTTTTATAGGACAGCGCGATGTTTAGATAAAGGTATTCAATGACTCCAGTTGCATCGTGAAACGTGTGTTCATATTTGGTAATACCGTCCCGTATTCTGTTTCTCGAGGGCCTAATCTTAGTTGGTTTTAAAATATAATAAATTAGGAACTGTTTCTTAAAAAAATAAGAGCGGGTCTTAATTCCTTAAGATTACGGTTCTGTCTATTATTATTATTATTTCTATGTTAGAGCTGTTTCAAGGTCTTTTAAGCCTTATATCACTGCGATCATTTTTGGTATATTGTGATCGCCACCTACTATATTTTCGTGCTAAGTTTCGCGGTAGTTTTGCACCGCAATACGTTTTTGGGGTTGGATTATTTTACCTCTTCAGGTTGGAGGTACTAGTTATTCAAGGGGTGTTTCTTTTACGCATAAGTGGACCACATTATCACATGAGGTGCAAGTGAGTTTCGTCTGTAATTTGGGAGAGCCTGAACGCTCCATGCCCGGGGCTTGAGGTTGAACATGTGTTTGTTCAGGCCACAATATCCTGTTAATGCATTCACCAGTATGCGTAGATTCTTAATACTTAGCGCTAAAGCCTCGTAGGTCCTAAGCTTTGATTAGCTCTTTGAAATAATCCATGCCTGACGTGCTGTCCCAGTAGTTAAAGGATAGTTCCAAATAAAGGTTTTTAAGCATTTGGTTTGCTAGGCTTTTTAGTATGCCACAGCATGGCTCAGAATCGTTAAAACATTCCTTTTGGTCTCTCCTCTGCAAGCTCGGTGGCTTTTTTATTGCCTTCGATCCCTGCATGGTCGCGAACCCATCTTAGAACTAGCCTAAAGAACCACCCAAACCCATCTCAGAACCTACGCCTGGATATCTCCGCTTGAAAAATGGAGGCGTATTGGTGCTAAATTTAACAGCTCCGAGGGAGATTCGCGAGCTATCTCCGTTGCTGTTTTTATTGGAATTTCCTTAACCGTTTCGCTATTTTGGTGTAATTGCAACAAAGTGCATCTATAAGTCAAAAGGAATAATTATCAAATAATATTGACTATTTTATAATGCCGCCTGTGAACACTTCATTTCCATGTCAGATCAATTTTAATCCCTGACATCAATATTTTGCGAATATGAGTAGAAATAGATAATTTAGTTGTATTTGAGCGATTTACTTTATGATTATAATTTCAATATCTTATGATTAAGAGTAATTCATAAAATAAGCGTTATAAAACTTGATTATATGCCCGTGAGTTTAGACTACCCGATTTTCGAACATTTTTAAATTAGTCCCGAATACGCCCCATTTTATTCATATCTGCCGTCACAGTGCAGAAACGGAATACGAAAACGCGCCTAAACTGTATTCAACATAACTTTTAGAACCTGATAAGCCCTGTAAGAACCTGATAAGGAAGTTACACAAGAAAGAGAATACCAAAACGTTAGTCCAATATTATAGACAATGAATTAGTTACCAAAAAGGAAAGTAATACGGGCCATTGAGTGGATTTATCGGTATATTCCTTATTCCATGAGTGGGTCAATTCTTGGAGTTGTTTGTTAGGCTAGGGCGATTCCTGGAGCCTTTTGTCCGGCTTGCAATATCGAATCCTTGGTGACATTTCTAAGTATAATTTTCGACCGTTACAGAAACTTCCGTGATGAATTCATCAGGAGTAGTACTACATACTTAAAATATTTTTTTTATCTGCTTTGGGATGTATTGATCGATTTAGCCTGTTTTATATCCGCACTCAGTCTTTGTACAAGGATGGCTCAATGACACACACTGACTGCTCTGATTTGGTCAATGCGTGCCTGCACGGAGGAAATCCCCATGTCTGTTGCGTAGCATTCTGTACATTTGGAATTCGTTTAGGTTCTTAAATACGAACCCTGCCATATCTATTATACAGATGCATGGAAGTGGCAGAATTCCCAACGAGCGGAACAAGTCTCTCGCGGACGTCTCAGTTTAAATTTGTCCATTGCTGCGAGCGAACTCGCCATGCCAAGATGTTAGAACGGCTGTTGCCATCTTGAAATTAATCACAATAGCTTGAAGACGTATACGATTTATATTACAGTTCTGCCAATAATTCGTCAGACGCCAACCTCGAACGGTGGAGGCAGTGGCAAGCTAGTGGGGCCCGTTTACCCTCTGGACACTAAATTTGAACGAATGTCTACGTCGTCCAGTCTGGTTACGAATTCGAAGTCGCGTGCGTGGCCTCTACCTGACGTTAGATATAATTCGTATTCGAATTTGTCGCGGACCCGAGACGCCCTTTATCCATCAGTAACACTCGGGATTGGGTGGAAAACGGGTCGTTTCTAAGGGTAAGCGACATTTGGTTGACCTCTACCCCTGTTTCTTAGGAGACGTATATTTCCAGACTCCCTCGGATATCATTCCAGAAATACAAAATCGTCATGTCAAATTGTACGAGTTTAGCAAGATACCTTTATATATTGAACATTATATCGTTGAACATGGAAGTAGTCACGGGATTATAATCTGTATTTTATAATAAATAACATTAAATTAATGGAAATCGAACACAAAAAGTGGAATATGTTAATATTTTTTCATGTAACTTGATGGTCGGAATGAAAATTCTCTTCTAATTGAATTAAATATCGAAATTAAAAGTATAATAATTTATAAGCTGCAATATTGAAATTAGAATAAATATCCAGAGTAGTAAAATTTTCCGCATGAGGGCATCTTCAATAAAAAAGTGTAAATATTTCTAAAACTAATAGAAATTACTCATTCAATGTAGGCTTTCCAGATAAATCGAGAAATTTACCACATAGTGGTTGATTTCAATAGATTAATCATTAATAATAATCCAATTCGCATAGGGTCTTTTCTATTTTTCGCTCTATGGAAAGTTGCGTTTTAGTGGATAGGCCCTTTTGTCAGATGCATAAAGATATAATGTATTTTTTATGATATTTTAACTTAAATTAATAATTTAAAGCAATATGAGTAAAATAATGAGACTCTGAAACACGTTTCAAAAGCCTGGAACAGATATATTTTAACAGCAATATTATCAAAACATACGCATACGACGGCGTCTGTTTTTGCCATCATATTGACGTTATTCCATGCGAATTTCAACTTTTTACGCAGGCAGGACGTCGAAACGATATAACTCCGCAGGTGTTCCGGGTATTCGCGTATATCCCGCTGCCTTAGCAATGAGCTGCATTAGGTATATTTGAAATAATAATTAAAAATAGCATGTGTTCAATGAAAACATAGAATGAAGTATTTATTATACGACAAAATATTATCAAGCTGCTAAATGTAATATGGCCCAGTTCAATTGTTTGTGAGAAAGAGAGGTTAGATTTATTACTCACAATGACTTCCTTGTGTATTTCATCAAGTAGTGAAACAGAATTTACTTCTTATCTTACTTCCTAATATTATTCACGATCTTCTAGATTAAAATAATGTGAGGTTTAAATAATATCAACAAAAGTCAACATTAAGAGATTATTAACATATATGTATATAACCCAGTATTTTTATAGTCCCTGTACCGCTAAAATCGCTAATTATAACTTTTGAGATGGTCGAAATTTAAAAATGGAATGCATATGTATTCTATGTTTCTAAATATACATTTATTTAAATATCAAAAGTGAAATGCCATTTAAAATAATTAAAAAAACAATATATTTTTTGGTATTTATTCTATCATCACTCTTCGTCTGTTACGATGGAGATATTATTTGCGTGCTATGATCTACTATGACTTTAAATTTTGTTTATCTGATGTCATAAGCTTTGAAATCCTAAAATTAGCTTTAAGCAAATCTGTTTCTTCTCGGGTAAAGATTTTTAGATGGTTTAATGAATTTAAAAAGGGCAGAACTAACCTTCAAGATGACGACAGAAGTGGACGCCCACCAACGGCAGTCACTGGGGAAAATGTGTGGACTACTGAAATTCTGGTGCGAGAAGACCCAGGAATCACGTTTAAGAACATAGAGAGAATCTTACACATTAGCTCGGTTAGGTCTAGGTAGTTCAGTGTTCATACAATCTTACACAAACATCTTGGCGAGAGGAAACTTTGTTGTCGTTGGATACCTCGTATGCACCCCGAAACTGAAAAAGAAGCCCCTCTGGATTGGTGCCGAGAAATGCGAATACTTTTCGAAATGGGGCATCACAGCATGTTTCTTGAATCATTACTGGCGTTGAAATATAGACATATCAGTATACTCCGGAAAGCATGAAGCGATCGTCGGTATGGTATTTTCAGACAGTCAGTTTACAGATAGACAAAATTGCAAAGACATGGTCACATTGGCAAAAAAATGGTGGTCAGTTTGTTACAAGAAGTGAGCGTCTTGCGACATCAATGCTAGAAAATTGTAGATCAGTTAACTCAGAAAATGGTACACAACAGTGGCATTGCCACAAGTTTTTAAAGCTGTACAGGAGAGACAACCAAAAACTGGGCTTAGGGGAATCATGCTGCACCACGACAACGCGTCTTCACACACTTCCCTCAGAACAAAGGATTTTATTGAAGAATCTGGTATTGAAACCGTAACTCATCTAAATACTTTACAGCCCTGACATAGCTCCCTTACACATTCTTTATTCTCAATTGTCAAGGATGAAATAAAAGGAAAGTTTTTTTCAAACGCCGATGAAACGGTGGCTGCCTACAAATCATCCATTTCTGACATGTCAGAGTAAGACTATAATATTTTTTTTCAGAGCTGGTTTAAGCGGATGAAAATTTACATAGAGAATAATGGAGAATATTTTGAAAAAACATAATATAAATTATAACAATATATTATTTACTTTCCGTGTGTCCCAAACTTATATAGTGACCTACGTATACATTGCCAGCTAAGAAAACACGTTTAAAAAATGAAATAACCGCTCGAAAAAACAAATTCACAATTTTTAAATGTTTCTATATCAATTTTAGTGATAGAAAATAACGTCTTGGAAAACTCTATAAAAGCAGATTTCGCATTATACATGGTTCTAATGCTATGTACTTGCATCTATGGATGGCTGTTGATTGGATGAGTGTGTCGCGGTGCCTCATATCAAATAATTGTTTGGACGTAGAACATTACATTATTGCAGTGTCCACTGTTTCAATTGCCCCTTGGTTTCTGTTGTCTTTGCTCTAGACAATCTAATTTTACTAAACCTTATATGTCTACTTGGGCAATGCCACTAAATTTATATGCTGAATCTATACACTTATTGTTCACGGATAAAACATTTTTTAAAAATCTAGTGCTAATAGTATAAGTTATTATAAATCAAAGTCCAACATATAAAACCTAAGGCTTTAAGTAAAGTTTTTCCTGAGATATTACTAAATGTATAAATGACATTATATCAAATGCAATAAGAAATGCTGCTATATTATAATGATCAACATTTGGTTGAAATGCAATATCGAGCATTTAACTGTCATGATAAATAAATCAATGTATTGAGACTGGTCACTGCTCAAATCAGTGAAATAATTCCATCATACATAAACATTTCCAAAAAATCGCCGATCACTAATTTGAAGAATTCACGACCGATTAGCATCCAATTCTTTAAAAGATTGTATACTTCCAAATTGTGTCATTTATAACTGAAAACGATATACTCCTACTATTTTCAGTCTTGAATTCGTTCCTGTTATAGTACTTCTACTGCTCTGACACATGAAACTAATGTATATTTTCAAATACAAATAAAGGTAATACGATGGCCTTTGCACTACTAGATTATATCTTTAAAATATTAATAACATTTGACGTTCTCGATCACACCCTTTTATGGGCTGAGCTCCTCTATCTAGGACTTTCGGTGTCGTCTTGCAAATGGCTTTACAATTATCTGTCAGATGGCTACCAGAAAATAGTTTTGATAGATACCTTTGGTCGTAGCTCGTATTTATCTCTTTTCAACCTCAGTAGTGGTGTACCACTAGGATCTATTTTAAGCCTTGTATACTTGTACTGTGTCAAATTTTGAGCATTGTTATCACTTGTATGCAGATGATGTACAAATATTGCTTGCATAAACCCAGTACGACTGACTCCAACGGTAAATAAAATTAATGCTTTTCTAGAAAGGATAATCACTTGGTCGAAACAGCATGCTTTGAAAATAAATCCTTCGAAGTTTTGTTATATTATCATTGGTTCAAAATAGGCTCGAAAGAAAACTACAAATAATAATTTTCCTATTATAAAGGTGGGTTGCACCTCGATTCCATTAGTATATACTGCCAGAAATTTGGGTCTAAATTTTTATCCAAATATACGTTTTATCCAAAAATAGAAGAGCTTCATAAAGAGATTTAGTGTGTGTTTTGTACGGCGTAAGGTTTTATACAAAATCCAGGAGTAACATAATGTCAAAGTAGAGTAGGTATCTTAGTTATCAATGCTCTGATTTTATTGGTCTTGGATTGTGGTGACTGTAAGGGCCATGTTAGTATAAGAATATGGAGCAGGGCTGCAAAGAATGCAAAATGCGCGAGATTTTGCTTTTACATTCTACTACAGCTTTTACTAAAACTTCTCACCAGAGCCTCCATGCTGAACATGAGGCAAAGAAGGCAGCTCGAACTTCCTTCCTTTGTTTTCAAGTTCGCACGAACTAAGCGACCGCGTTAACTTTATTAATTTGTGACCTGGTCTCGTCACCGCCATGCCTACTCTACGCGAACCCGCAAGCACACGCTGGTTATACTTAAATATAAAGCCACTAGATTTTAAGGAAGTTTCTCCTACTATTCGACGATGTTATTGAATCATCACCATCATCGTCATTATCATCATCTATTTATTCCATGTTTATAAGCATAAAAATATTTAGATAGACTATCCACCTAAACTGCTCCTGCAGTATTTTAGATGTTATGAATATGTATAAATACATGGACTTAATACTTGATAGAAATGTTAATTGGGAAAATCGTATACTTCTCTGTGTGGTAATTACCTATTCGTACCTATATATTTTCTAAACCTCTTCTGTCACCTGAAATCCGTATTATCGTACAATATTATGAAAATCATTTACCTTTCATTGATAATTCTATAATAGGATATGGTATCCATGTGTGAGACTAACATTTCCCATATATGTTAAGAAAGTAGAAAATATTCAAATTCGAATATTGAAACAAATAGCACCGAAAGGTCTAATACAATATAAATGTAACAATTACACGGAAATGTTTTCTTCTATTAATGCCTTGATATTTTGTTCACATGGTATAATATTCTGCTTGACAAAAGCGACAACGAATTATCACGAATACCTGCCGATCATGAACACCGAACTCGGTTAGGCGAAAGGGGGTATCTGAAATATAGCAAGCAAAAAATTATTACGGGATTGAACACTTCACTACTTCGTTCCAAAACCTAATAAATCACTTTTCATTAAAATTAGACACCTCAATTAGCAAAAACTTACTTTGATACTTAAACTATTAAGTAACTTAAATAGTGACTATTTAGGCAAGCTAAGTAAAACAATATGTAATATAAACATGTAAAATAAAATTAAACTAATAAAAGCTAGTAGGTTAAATTAGGATTAGTATATATATGTAGAATGAAGGAAGTACTATTATTAATTGTAATTAAGCTGGTTAATATAGGTAAAATAAAAAAAAAACGTTACTAGTTACCCATTGACTATCACAATACTGAGGAAAATGTCGAGTTTTCCGAGCACTAAGCGTAGCATATTAATAAAGTAAAAAGAGCTATATATTTTTTTATTTTTTTCAGATAATAAAATGTATTTCAGTTTCTTATAAAAGATAAAAAAGTAACAATATAATAAAATTATCATTCTATGGTTAATTCTAAAGGTTGCAAAACAAATACTCAATCAATTAATTATCAATAAATCAATAACAATATCAATAAAATAATTATCAATAGAATAAAGAAGAAAATTCAGAAAAATACGTAATCAAAAACAATGTCAATAAAAGCTAAACTTAAATATAAAAAAAATACAGTTTAAAAGAATACTGATATTATGATCATTTATAATCAAACAAACTTGGATGCAATATTATCAAAGTAATCCAGTTTATAAACGGCATATTTGACTAAATGGTTTTTAAACAGATTGTATATGCTGCCATCTCAAGTTTTCTCGTGGATGCCGGTAATGTATTATACGATTTAAAACTAATATATAAAAATGTTTTTTGGTATTTTGTCAAGCATACTTTTGACAATATTACATTGTTTTGGGGCCATGTATTGTGACTGTAGAGTGGAGTGACATTGGCAATTCAACATTTTCTTTTTGGCCTATAAAAGGCATTGAAAGATGTACATGAAAGACATCGTAAGGATTCCAGCTTTTCTAAAAAAGGGGTGTATCTGTTTGATGTAACAATGCTATTGAAATCATTGTCTTATTTCATGACCTAATTTCGGGAAACATGTTTAAAGATATGGAACAAATAGGTACATATACATTGTTTATATTATCATTTCTTATTGTATTTTTTTTATTTGTATTTCATTTGAATACTTTGTATAATAATTTGCTTATAGTTGCAAGTACATGATCGTATGTATGTACATGATTACGACATTCGAAATATAGCCAACATAGCCCCCCAGTCAGTTTGTGATTTGATAAATCAATTTTTTTTTGTGTATTAGGCCTTTAAACTTTTTAATAAACTTCCAAAGCCAATACGAGATATAGAACCAAAAATGTTCGAATATAGAGTAAAAAAATTGGCTCATCACACATGCTATTT
>JAOPUG010000276.1:31027305-31037870 GCA_027564375.1 Micropterix facetella | reverse complement strand
GGTGGATGGGGGCAAAAGCCAATCATCCACCACCCAAGAAGTCTTTATATATCTGGCTTAATAATTTGAAAAACAGACAAATGGCTTCTTATCCCCAGACCTGGGGGACTTTATTTAACTAATCACGAGGGATAAAAAATAAGGTCTTATATAGTTCTTGTTATATGTTTTCGTAATATATCGTAATATGAACCCGAAACGCGCGCTCCAATCCCGTATACTGCTCTTTAGTAACTAAAACCTCCACGAATTGGCGCGTCCAACGTCTACCGCGCCGTTCCTAAAGGTTTGTATGCACATTGCGTATATTATATTTAAGTTTTAAAGACCGAAGGCTTAAAGAAAAAATACCGAAGCGGCCGTTTTTTCCCACACATGCGAGCCACTCGAAATCGAGCTGGCTCGACGTAGTCTATGCTACGCCGTTCAAAGAACATATCGCAGTCCAAACAGCATTGGCTTTGAAAAAGGGAAAAATATGAAGCGATTCTGGGTAAAGAGTTGGCTAACTGAACGGGGCCATTTTAGTCACGTTAAACTGATAAGGGAATTGAAACTCCCTGACTACCAGAACTATCTGAGAATGCCAGAAGAGATGTACGAGTGACTTCTACGATTAGCCAGTTCTTTTATTAAGAAAAAGATACGCATATGGCAGCAACTATCAAACCTCACGAAAGATTGACTGTTATGTTACGATGTTTGGCCACAGGAAGATCTTACACAGACTTATAATATTCTTCAATAATTTCAAAACAAGCTCTATCGAAAATAATACCAGAGACCTGTGATGCTATCTACAAAGTTTCGAAAGAAGACTTAATGCATGACACGGAGCGTCGAGATGAATGAAATGGCTCGAAATCGCGTACGCCCGCTCGAGCCGGACTCGAAGGCTCGCGTCGAGTGGCTCAACAGTTATTAGGAAATCGTAATACCTTCGAGCGGCTCGATGCGATCCAAAATGACTCGCATCGAGCCATAAGCTCGAGGTCCATACTATAGTTATTACTTGAAGGTCGAAGGCTCGATCGAGTTAGTCTTAATGTGCGTACGGATCTTAAGATATCAAACAAGGCGACATCCATGGCAAAAAACGTCAATAGAGAAGTAATAACTCATGGTTGAAGAATTTTGAGAGAGTGATTTGGGTATAGTAGATGTTGTGGCAATCACCTGTAAGGGAGAATCATTGTTACCTTTACATATTTAAGTTTATGTAAATATTTTACCTTATTGTGGAAAGAAAGAGAAGTGAGCAATATAGGTATGCTTTTCTGAGACTCTTTCTCCTTTTTCTACTCTTTTTCTCCGTAGATCCAACGAAATTAGCATTAATTTAGTGAAAGACTACGTATTTTATGTAATATTTTATAGCAAGATCGCGCGCGGAAGCAAAGCTGCTGTGCGATGTCCCATTTTGACATTTATTCCAGAGCACAACTCGGTAGCGGCTGAAAAGTAGGAAGCGTAACCGATACGGGAGAAACGTCATCCCTGTCTCTACCCCGTACGTTGGTACCCTTCCGGCTTCTTGAAGTTGTCAATGCTAGAGGGCGAACCCACCGCCCCAGGATATTATAACGAACTTTATCGTCTTGTCACCCCGAAACGAACCCAAGGACTTGTGGACATTCACATTTTACGTACCTAGCTTCGCTATATGCCCTTCAAAGACAAACGCCTTAGCAGCGAAACACTGGGCAGCAAAGCGACCCAGCGTGCTCGCCTCACTCCCTTACTACCAGATTTTTACGGCTTATTCCATCCTCCCATCTGGTTCGGGGTTCGAAGACGTTTGCGTGTTTTCTACCTGATCTGAGCGGTAATTCGCGGATCCTAGGCCCCTTATACCGATAGGGTTACTGGGGATTGGGTGGCCAGCAAAACGTTTCTAAGGATAGGTGACAACAGGTCAACATCTACCCCCGCTGTCACAGGAAGCTACGATTCCAGATTCTCCCGGGTATTTGCCGATGAGCAACATGGCCGGTAAACCGACCAGTGCACAACCGCCCAAGGCCGCCCGAGATTTTTCCCGAGATCAGCACTTCGGATTCTCCAGGTTCTACAAGGCCCTCTTCAAGGGAGGCTCCCGGATGGGAGTTGAAACGGTAGTTGGAATGAACGAAGTTGACATATATGCAGTCATCTGGCCCAAGCTGCACGGAACTGTTAGGCCTCACCCTTTCGTGTTAGTCGGTTCGTAGATGCTCAGGAATTCACTGATTCAGTTGTGTGCTAATTTAGAGAGCTATAGCGGGGTTTCGACGTTGATGTCGTACCGACTTCAGTTCAGTTGAGGTTCCGTCCGAGAAAAAGATCTGTGAAATGGTTTTCCCATGAAGGGACGGCCGTCTTTCTCGACTATCGTACGGAATCAGCGTTCGGTGTATGTTCTGATGTAAAATTAAAACACATCATATTCGCTGAGGGGATAATCAATCTTATTCATCTCTGGCCACTTCCAATTTTATAAGCGAATCAGATTCTGTGCACAAGTATTCGCCCGATTTAAATGATATACTCATAAGTAAGATATGTCGTCATCAATTTTCAGTTACGTCAGTAAAACACACAGAGGTAAAAATTCTGTTTTAATAAAAATTTTAATTAGGATGGGAATTACAAGTATTTAATTTCTGTCTTCTTTTAAATTTCCTATTTTAAATTTAATGTAATTCATATTAATAATATCCAAAGATCGCCGACTTTCACGGTTGATGTTCGATTTGACAGATGGAACACATTTATCGGTTTGTTATTATATAGAGTTAAGTAGTTTCCGCTTATTATTTTGATGGATTCACCAGGTACGATAAATTAAATCGCGTGTGTTTGTGCTCAATGGTTTACCCCGTTATACGATAAGTCACTAAGAAATAAATGACACTCAGGATACACGAAACGTGAGAGACACTGTAAACATACCTCATATTTTTACAATAATGCATACTTATTTATTAGTTTAAATTTTAAAATTCATCAAAGTTGGTTGATATTTAATGGAGTAACGTACTTTATGTAAAGTTATGGTGTTAGCATGTCCTTGTTAGCCATGAAGATAGATCTTTAAAAAAATCATGTATGATATTTTATGGTTTTAAAGTCGGCCTAAGTGAAATCGACTGTCTAAATAGACTTGTATTAGCATACGGGGATCTTGTTTGCTAATGGTTTTCCCAATTCAGACGCGAACCATTTTCATTTAAAGATGACGACAAAAAATGGACGTCCAGCGACTTCAATTAATGCAAAAGTAAACAAATCTGTTAAAACATACTGGTTTTATATTCAAAATCTACTTCTAAACAAATCGAAGAGATATTCCATCATCAGCTATTAATGAAATCCTGCGTTAACACCTCCGTGTCAGGAAGCTTTGCTCTCGTGGGTTTCCCATTCGCTCAATGCAGATCCAAAATACGCCCTTGCAAATTGGTGCAAAGAAATGATCACCTAATTCGACAACGAGGAAAGCAGCAATATTGTCGATATTGTCACGGGGGATGAGACCTGGGTCTATCAATAGATCCAGAAACCAAGCCGCAGTCGAGAGTTTGGGTGTTTCCAAACGAGGATCCTCCAATAAAAGTCAAACGTGAAAGCAGCATTGCCAAGAAAATGGTGGCGACATTTTTGCCTACAAGTAGCCATGTGTAACTTAACTAATAACGTAACTCTATAAACAACGTATGGCCTACTGTTTTTGGGGGAATGGCGCCAAATACAATCAGAATTTTTATCCTCCAGAAAACAACGGTACTGAGTCTATACAAAGACTCTCCAAGGAGTTCGTATATGACGCTGTTCGTAGAATCAGGAACATGAATCTGTTTTAGTCTTGCATTAATCAACATATTATGTAAGCTCGTAGGCACCTGGCAGACGTCCCAGAGAATAGTGATTTTCATCATCACGACACAAGGAATAAATCCAATCTTCACTTAAACCGTCAGGTTCTTATATATAGTTTTATTTACCAACAGTTATGTTGCTATAACAAATTCCAGAGCATATCCAAAAATCCTTTGAGAGGACTAATTTAAAAATATAATCGTCAATAATTTGGTAAAAACAACCTAATTTATTTTATTAGGAAATTTGAAATTCTTGAATTTATTTTCTATGCATGATTTTTAACATTTTAAATATGATAGTATTATGACAGCTGACACTCTTATTCTGATCTAATTTGTTTTACTTTTAATTTTAAAAAATACGATGGTATATTGCTGGATTCGGTAATATTTTCATTTCTATTTTAATCTATTATTCTCCCAGACAAATAAATATTATTAGTGTATTTTGATTATTTTAAAATATTGAATATAATATTATAGCCATGACACCTATCATGATCGTTATGTTTCGAATAATTATTTTTTTAGATGCCTATCTACTGGAGTGGTTCATTCATTGTATTGTGGCAACAGTTTCGTTAGAAGTACCAATATTATATTAGAATCAATGCCAAGTGGTACATTGAAATCTGATTGCCATTTGTCTTTAATATATTGAAACTAAAGTGTCGACGGCCTAGACTGAGAAGGCTCTTTTGCAGTATGAGAATGCATCACCTAACAAAGTCATTCTCACCAATAATTTTTTTGGGACCACAGAAATAGAAATAATATTTGAAAATAAAATAAATGTTCTGTGTTTGTGGTACCTTCAGTAAGAATAAGCGACACAAACCTGTACCTAGCCCGGTACATATACGTTGGTATAGAGTTATGTTTTTTATAAAATAGTATTTATATTATATTTTACAGTGGAATTGTGCGACCGAGATATCGTTCTGCCCACATGCCAAATGAATACAGAAACAAATTAACAAGTGTGTAATGAATCCATTTCGAAATTCCATTAACAGTAAAACTTTCGCTGGCACTTTGGGTGCTGGTTTGCTGCTGACAGAGACAAACACACGGTCGGCCGTAGTAAACCAGCTCGCGTTGGAAAGGGACGGGGCGAACATAAATCCACGCGCCGCCGCTGGGGCAATTGCAACAGTTCTTCGTACAGGCGCAATGTTGCGATAAGCTTTTTCACGTGCTCCACTGTGACTCAGCGCAGCGCGGCGCCACTCTTTCAACTCTGCCATACGCTTTGTACGCCGATTTCAAATATTGTGACTGTTTTGTAAAGGGCGTCACTGTATTTATTAAAATAAATAGCTTTAGGTGGATACGGGGGATATTGATAGAAAATTGCTTCATAATTTAAAACAAAACTACATGAGGTTCTAATTCTACTAAAATCATTTTCTTGAGCATTTAAACTAGTTTGAATATTCCAAAATATATTAGCTTAAATATCTTACTAATAATAGGAATACAAAAATTGTATGTACAGTATCATGAGGTACATTGATAATAGGCTCGGAGTACCGTATAGAAAGAAAATCGTAAATTTAATACATACACATATAAAAAACTAATACAAAAATACATAATAGGCCCGATTGCGTTTCTTCGTGAACTACGATTGGAAATTAGTTCATGTGTACGAGACAGGGCAATACGTTAGAGCGGAATGTGAAATGAATGGTTGTCACTTATGGGGGATCCAAATTATCCACCGAAAATAAAGTGGCTGAACCTAAGACCGCACCAAATATGTTCAAACATTCGGATAGTTATAAGTTCAACAGGTAGGAAATAAAATGAACTAAGTCCATTTTAGTTCACTATGAAAGGCAATCGGACCCACTATTGCCATTTTAATCATAATAATTAGAGGAAGTTAAAACCATACGTATACATAATTATTATACATTTCTTTATACCAGTTTCGCAATTATTCGGTGTGAATGTTTCCACAATACGAGTATTAGAAGCACGTACATTTGTTTACTTAACTCCAGGAATTCCGTTTTTTTCCTCAATATATCGGATTGTACTGTACGTACGTAATATATCAGTATTAATATGCCCAGGGCTGCTCCAATTATAACCAGTTTTAGTAAGATTTATGAAAATGCTATTTTCAACCATATGCTCCGTCATTTTAAGAATGTTAAATTATTACACAACCAGTAATATAAATTCATTAGAGACATCTTCATTACAGATGCTAGTGCCATGATGATTAACTATATATTTAGTGACTGAGAGGGATTACGTGATGACATTTAAATCACTATTTATATCCTAGAAAATGAGCCCAGTCAAATTGAGCTGATTGCAAGAAAGGAGCTGGACTTTAATTTAAGTTTATTGATAGATCCCCAAAACATAATAAAGAACTCTTCTTGAAGCGAATTGTTCGAAAAATCGATCGGTCGGTAAAATCATCTGTAGAATCACTGGGGATATAGTACACCCAATCACCAGTGTCTGCTCTGTCTCAATAAGATGAAATTGTATGCGTGTATAATCGCACCCGAAGCCAGGTACGAGTATATCGCATCCGAAGCTCTGTCTTGTCGGCGCAATATTCTTCTGCTGACTGACAGGTTGCTTTTACTGCCGCTATTCCGAACACGGATGAACGTTGCCAACCTTTCATTATTTACATGATACTATCGAATGCTTCATACATTTTCATTGCTGAATATATACATAAATTGGTAATGTTATTAAAAAGCTGTCGACAGAACGGCGCAGTATGTTGATTGTTTTGCTCTTTCACACATATAAGCACCTCATTATGAAAGAAAAAGAACACGTCCCTAGCATTATAATATGACCCCACCTTGAAAATTTCACCGAATATTGAATTTGAGTTAACGCTGTTAATAGCGGTATACGTTTTAACCACTGAATTTGCCAATTAGCAATTTTAATAATCTATCAGCAGCGTATCACACATAATCTATGTATCCCTTTCATACAACCACTTTCGTCAATATGCTAGAAAGAGAATGACATGAAATTAATTTGCTAATAAGTAAATAAGAAAAAAATGCTAATTAAATTTAGAGGAATGTCGTCGTTGTGATAATCCTTATTTAATTTCATCATGTTTTTTTACGACATCTCGGAGGAGAATTGTGTTTTGCGTAATGAAATAAAATATTAATCCTGCTTATAATATATAATATACCCTTATGACTAGTACTAAAACAACGTTGAATGATAACTTCCTAATTATTTTATCAACACGGAATATAGTATCTTGTATATTATTGATATTGGGTATTTCAGACCATTTTTCTAGGTTTTCTAATTAAAATTTAAAGATCTAATAAAAGTCTTTATAAATAAAGTAATGTTATTAACATAATTTTCAATCATTGAAATATAGGTATACATGTTTCATTTCATTTAACCTTAGCGATAATTCGTATTGCTGTTTTTTGTATAATAAACGAGGGTTCTTGATACATAAAGTTCATAATGTAAATCTGCTATGACAAGTACTCGTAGATATAAGAGAAAGAAAGAAACAAATGCACACATATTCTATAATATAAATATAGTATGTTTCAGATCCGCAGCATAATGCGATCGAGGCGCCAGTGATTTATCCGCTTGAAATTTGGCACCCAAGCGTGGCTGTGAATACCGCTGAATAGACTGCTATGGAGCGGGGTTAATCCCTTGCATTTTTCACGTTGTTACCCGGGTATGGCAGCTCCTTTCAGGTTGACAGGTACGAGCGGAAGCACTCCCGCCGAGCGCCGTGTAATCTTTCAATCGGCGGCCATTTCCTTTCGCTGCGAGCGCCGGCCATTCATATCCGGAACCCGCAGATATTACAACATAGTTTCATTGCAGAGCGCTAGCCGCGAAATCGAATCGTGGCGTAACGGACGTCTACGGGGCGTAGCGGACTGGCGTAGCGCAATGGCGTAGAGCGCGAACCGTACTCGAGCTGACGACACCGCCGATTATATATCCGGCCCGATCTCAAACCATATGATTGTCGTAATTGGGAGTGGGTAAATATTCTCACACATTTTAGACTTGTTTAAAGTGAAGAATTAGGGCGGTGTGTCCGTGCCGCGGTGTTTTACGAAAAAATCCTTATCTCCGATTCCTTTACAGGAATTTAATCGAAGAAAAACAGTTGTTTTGTTCCTATATTTTTTTTTTATTAACACCTTTCTTTAACGTCTTTCTTGGAGTTCCAATCGAGTCACCTAATTTTCTGATTGCCGTTGCTTTCGATGCCTAATTTTAGTGTTACATATGTGGATATTCTTGTAAACTATAGATTTTTCAAATTTGAAAATTTATAAACAATCGGTTATTGTTGTGGAAGCAAATATCGATTCAGATAGATTATATCAATCCATTTCTAATGACACCTTTGTCGGTATTCTAGACTGATGCTTTAGCGAGATACACTGCTTGTATGGTATGTATTATAATTCTACGATATATTACAATCCTCCACCTCTGATATTGTTCGGCGCTATTGTGACTCTCTCGATCGCTCTTTGCTGGTCTTTGGGGGCTTTTTGGATTCTGTTCATATTATAGTATCATTTAAGGTGACATTATGGAAAATTTTGGTTTTTCAAAGTTCAAAGGTTGTAAAATTTTGATTATTATAATACTATTGAATAGAATAGCGCTCCAGGTTCAACGCTATACGAGTTTATGAGATTGATTGCAAGATATACCTATCTCTTTATATTCATATCCCTATTTTAACTGCCGTACCTGGAGATTAATTCTGCCGCCACAAAAACACCTTTAACTAGAATCTTACAAGTGCAGGTTATACGGATTTAGTCGGTTATTTACTATCGGGTCATTCCTCGATTTAGCGTTATGAATTTCGGAGGATTTTAATTACATCTTTAATTTTGACCTATCTACCAAACAGATTTTTGCATCCAACCAAACTACTTAAAACATGGTAGGAGGAAAACCTAAGGGTTTTGTCAAACTCCGGCCCAAATGACTATTTTTTGTATATTAAGATGTTTGAATGGGACTTTTTGAATTCTAAAAAAATAACTTTTTAACGCCATGTAGCGGCTGAGTCAAATACTAACTCTTAACCATCGCACCAAGGCCAGGTGAATCCTGCATCAGCATATAGAGGGTAACGACGGTCATCATTAAATGAAATAAATATTATTATTTATAAAAATAATTTAGTCGTACAGACCTCAAAATCAACTGGGCCCTGCGCATTGGCGATAACTATCGATTGGCAAAAGAAATTTATAAAATGGACGTAGTTTACTCTAGTTATACTATCAATACATATTTACATCCACACAACCAGAAATACATACATAAACCTTTTAGATGGACTCTGGGACATGTAGACATATCCTAGAGATCATCAAAACCACAAAAAATCTCGTGGCAATGGGACGTCGAGAAAAGTCTTTTTGGACGATTTAATATCGTTACATTGTTCGCACGATTGTAAGATTTCAGCCCATCGCAGGGTGGGTCGAAGTAAAATATATGTGAAAACAATGCCATTCATGTTGAATTCAAACTATTCTTAGAGAAATGACCACAGAATTTTATGCAATATGAAAACCAAAATAAAACTTCGACAAAAATAATATAGAAATAATCTAATAAATGATTCGCAATACTAATGCATTGACGTCAATATAAGGCCATTGGGAATAAATATATTAGGAATGCAATTTAAATATTATCTAATTATCCATTCTTCTTTAGTCTTCGGAGTCTTATTAACAGGAGAGCCTATGTATGTAAGTTACTAGATCAGAAAAAGCTCGTATCCGATCAAGCTAAATGAAAAATGATAACGACATAATCTAAAACAGTTTTTGGTCTCAGCTTAAACTATTTGCCGTAGTTAAAACCCATCGGGTGGTCGGTTAGTTAGTTAAGACAAAAACGAAAGGGGCGTGTTAACGGTCTCCATTAGCTGTAATAAATAGCCGCATAGTCGGAGTTTCCTACACACGACAGACCCAGGTACACCCATTCTCTTGCTAGGTATACGTGTGGGAATTAAATGTATAGGGAGCAATGCAGCACCCGGACGGCGGCGTTAGAAATGTTTTATTTGCGGTGTGGGCGCAGCGGCCACCAAAGAGAAATTGAAATTGCCCGCCTTTGGTGATCGGGGGAAATAGAGGCAAATAATCGGATTTCCAATCATTTAAATGTAATGTCTTTGAAATAATTTCGAGATTTATATCATGTCGCCACAACAATAGTAATATAAAAAACAAGAACGGTTTTATTATGATACAACAATATATATATAAGCTTTCGTAACTATGTGATATGAGAGATATAAAATCAAACGATTTAAAATAATAACAATAATAATAAATGCAATGGTTAACATGTAAACAAGATAATAATGGTAACACATATTTGAGCATTTTTGATATTTAAACAAGAACCTTTAGGAGATTCATCCACTCTCATCTACTTTTGTCCAGTAGCCAACGCACCGACGCCTTCTTCGCTGTTACCGATGTTGTTGTTGATGCATTTCCCACCTTTACAGATATGAACATATTTTAAATCGTCGAAGGGTAAAATATATAATTTCGTTGTCCGTATGCTCATATTTAAAAAAAAACTGGGGAAGGGGGAAACCCAAGGGTTTGTCAAACTTCGGCCCATATGATTATTTTCTTGTATATATGTATAATATATAAA
>JAOPUG010000276.1:30926158-30940107 GCA_027564375.1 Micropterix facetella | reverse complement strand
GGTAATAGGCAATATAAAAATAATGTGGATTTCATTTCGTAAATATTTTTGAAGAGAGATTTCAGTTTGAAAGGGCGCAGGGCTTTCACCTTATTGAGAAATAGCTGTCGCGAAGCGTCCGCCGGACCGTCGTCAAAGTACCTCCTTCTCCCCCATTTCGCCGCTCACTGCCAGCCAATACCAAATATATCACTGAGTCAAACAAACGTTCACGAACCATTTGGCCGTGAGGAGAAAAAGAGCGCGGCGCCCATTCCAAGTGACATGATGAAGGAGTTCATCTTCGGATGGTCGCTTGGAACGTGTCCGCGTGGAATTGATTACGGGCGCGTCCGGACCGTATTGTCTGCAAAAAGCGCTCTCATTATCCCCGGGCCACAATTGCACCCCCTCAGCCATCTATCGTCACTATTATAAGAGGCGGGTCTTTGAGCGATGAGCCTAATTTCGCTATACGTGGAATGTTTAGCACAGTCGATAGTTTTTGCCAGTCTAAGCATTTTGGAAATATGACTTTTGACAATCAAAGTTTTGGATTTCTTTAATGAGAGCGGCCTTCTTGCATATCGACGCCCTATACGATAAACTAGGGCGTGCTTGTTACATATTAGTTTACAGATTAGCTCCGATTATCGATAACGCAGCTCTTAGAATATGCTATTTTGCATATATATTTAAAATATTTTTGATATCTATTCAAATTCATTCAAAATACACAAAATCATCTTAAAATATGCACATAAAGCTTAATATCACATATTCGAATTCGGTTGTTATGGAAAGGTTTGATGAAATAAAATGAATAAAATAAAGTATTACTTTTTAATAATTTGATTGGTGACAAGAAGTAGAGGTAGCAGATAATTATAGGTTAATATTTAGGCATATTTAAATGATTTGGCATGTTTAATACAATAATCTAGCTAATGGAAAGAATGTTTGGATATCTATTTTTGTTTAAGAATCTATACGATAAGCGGATCATATATGGGTTTGGAAGCAGCTGCCCGATATTAGAATAAGACAAGTTGCACCTCAATTCTTTTCCATTTTTTTTTAATTTCATTGCAACTTTAAAGTGTCTGTTCAATACATTCTCTTCATACACATCCGCTCTCGTGGAGGAGCAAGAGTCAACTGTTGTCTCTAAATATGCATAAAACGGTAATTGTAAATTTTAACAGCAAGAAATAATTTCTAAATTTAAATACCCGGTTGAAATTGCGAAATCAGTTAAATCCTTGTCGATAAGTTAAATTCCTGGACGATATTTAGTTAATCAGTTAAATTCCTGGACGATAAGATGTCCTGAAGTAGACATATTGAGCATTTTAAGTCCAAACTGTAGTGCACTGTGCTCTATCATGCATCAGGAGTTGCATGGAGAGATATGAGGTGATATCAGCCTAGTACGCGCCAGTTGAATCATATCTGCGCTATAGTATTGTTTTATGGGGTACTGCAATGCACATCAAAGATATTTTCACACTGCAGAAAGCAACCATACTTTCGATAGTGGGTATCGGTCCACGGAAGTCATGCCGTGAATACTTCAAAAAACTAGAGATATTGACTGTATATGCAATTTTTGCTCAAGATGCTCTTTGTGAATTATATTCCACTACAAACTCGGCAATATCCCTCGAGGAAGTACATCAGCATGGCACCAGGAATAAAATCCATTACCTCCAACCGATCATACCGCGTACGGCCAAATTCCAGGCGACTAGTCTCTACATAGGACTTTACTTTTTTTATAAATTGCTTGATAATTTAAAGGCGACTAAAACATTGATATTTTCAAGAGATCCATCCGGATGTACTTGCTTAAAATCAACATGTATGCGCACAACGACATTTTAAAATACGTTGAGAAAAATTGAGTTAAATTAAGTAAACTGTTAATACTTAGTAGTTCCTACACAATTGTAAATGGTAAAACTTATTATGTATTCTGTATTATTTATTCTATTGGTTCTGCAGAGAGTAATACAGGGCTCTTTTGCAGCAGCAGCTCTCCTTTTTTGAGTGCCTAACTCTGGCTCTGCCCCGATCCGATCGTTGCCAAAGCTCCGAGCTCCGCACTCTTTATTCATAGTTTGTTTCATATCAATCATACATGCCATTTCTTTTACACAATAATAAAGTAGACACATGAGTATAGTGAAATAAATATATCATAAAAGTATCAATGAGAGCATTATAAATCAGAACCCTTTTCAGGCGCCTCCCTAATATTGCCTCGATACAGAATGTATATAATCGTTTATTCGTTTGCTAGTTTATCATAAGTGCAATTACGTCAGCCAAGCTTTCGGACTTCCGGAGAAAGTAATTAAAATAACGGAGCTGATGGCGGGTTCTTGTTGTATTATCGTGGAAGACACTATTCACGTCGAAGTCGGCAAATTGCCTCTTCACGTCATGAGGGGGATCCGTTAAAATCCACCATTCGCGAAAATAGTCCCTCACTGTAGTGCCCAGGAATATTCAAGCAATCGTGCATACAGCCTTTTACTGCATAACAAGGATATTTTCTGCATAACAATATTGTGAGACACTCACAATTATTCAACTCAATAAGAGGGACGTGTACATATGCAAAATAGCATGTTCTGAACATTCCTTTATCCATAATCGGAGCTAATCTGTAAAGCGTGTAACAAGAACGATCTAGTTTATCGTACAGGGTATAGATATGCAAGTTACATTGATGGACGCTAGCAATAATGTAATCCAAAAATTTGGCTGAAGTCACCGGGCGGTTACTGGCTGGTTACTGAATCATGTTTATATTGGTGGAACCAGATCCACACAAATTTAAATAATTTAGATTAGTTTAGTAACATTTAAAACTAGGCTATTTACAGTGAACCATGGATTTAATTCTCTTAGTAGATATTCAATTCCATAATATTTCCTGGCATAATTGCAGAAGAATCTTCCGCACAGATAAAAGTCTGCCAGTTGCTGTTACTCTGAGAATATTATTCATTTGTATAATGAATAAGATGTTTCGAGTGATATATCTCTGCCGGCGAATATTACGGATATTACGGCGGGCACCTGCTATCTATTGACGAGAAAGCTATATATAGCTGAATGGCATGGTTGCCAAAGTCATAACGGGAGAGTTTTACTATTAAATGGGGCGTCGTGAAGGTTTCTGGAAATGTAACTACAAAAGTATTTCCTATGTTTGAAAATGGAACTCTTTGGCTGTAAAATACGTTTTATTGTATACGTCTGCCATTTGTTTTTTCTTTGGTTTACCATCTAGAATATTGCGTGTTTACCTAACGATGGATTTAAGTCGACAACATTTTCGATATGATTTTCTACGATTTTCACAGTGGTTTAAGCCAACAAGAAAAAAATACCGTTTGACTTCAATTAGCATTTGGTGATGAAGCCTCATCATGTTGCTCTGTGTACTTCTGGTATAATGTTTTCAAACGTGGACGTATTCATCTCCAAGATAATTCACACGAAGGCCGGCCGGCGACATCGGTGACAAAAACTAACATTGATGCTGTACGACAACTAATTCAATCGGATACAAAAATCACATGTCAGCAAATTCGTACAACATTTACTTGGCATGAGTCGAGTGTAAAAGAAATTGCACGTACATTTGAAATTTCCGAAGCTTTGTTCGAGATGGATACCGCATGAGTTAACAGAATTTCAACAACCACAACGTGTAAAGTTTTGTGATAAAATGATAAAAAAATTCGACGGAGGCAATCATTAGCAGTATATGATATCGTAATAGGAGACGAAAGCTAGGTGTACTGCTAAAACCTGAAATAAAGAGTCAATCGGCGGAGTGAGTTTTACCGACAAAGGCCAAGAAAGGTCGAAGCACTGATATAAAGATGGTTGCTTCTTTTTTTAGCAAGACGGGACATTACACGATAATTTCACTTGAAAACCAGAGAACAGTCCCTGCATATTGGTACGTTAACATTTGCTCGCACATTATTTTAAAATAAATTCGTGAAAGCATCCTAGCAATAGAGTAGTCCTTGACATTGCAACCACCCAATCCGCTAAGAGGGCAATGGCGTTTTTGAAGACCTCAAACTGATGACGCATTCCCCATACATTGAAGTCAAAGCTATGGGTGAACCCGTCACCCAGGGATGTTTCAATGAACTTTATCGTTATATAACCCCGAGATGAACGCGTACACTTTAATAAAATGTACCAATCTTTACCGGCTGCTATCACTGCAATGCGGGGTCATCAGAGTTTATCTATATCGCAGACACCGCTCTAATAAAAATGGCAGATGAATCGCCTATTTACGTGGCCATGTCGATTTTCTATTTTTAGGACGTTTTCAAGACCTAAAAAACACGAACCTTTATAAAGAATTATTTCGAAAGAAAGCAAAATCTGCTTACTTGCCAGCAATAGTGAAGGGGTTTCCGGGACCGACCTTATTTTAAAAAACCAGTCATTACAAAATTAACAAAATGTGATGTTTTCTTAAAAATAGGCAGATATTTATATTTTTCTTGTCTCGTCAAAGATTTCAAGAATAGATCACATCGCATGGATATTTAGAGGCTGCGTTATTTGTGGTAGCCAACCTACGTGTCGTATATGGATATTTCGATACTTGAGTGGTATATGGTTGTCAAATGACTCGGATATATCTTTTGGAAAAAATAACCGTACCTATAGTAATGAACAATAACACTTTTAGGAGTGAATACTCTCGAAAATACCTAACATCGAAACCTTATTGAAGAAGCGACAAAATAACACTTTTTTCCATCGCTTTCTATATAGACTAATAATTTATAGCAGACTGTACTTATGCCATTTGAATGATTTGATTTTTTGGTAAATATTCCATTCTTTTATATATCTTTAACGTTGGGTGAATGTAGATGAATTGATACGTTATTATTATAGTTTATTTATTGCTTGCAATCGATTACATAATGCGTGTGGGCCGGCGCAGTAGCGCAGCGTTGGTAGACGGTTACAATTGAGTCGCGACGCGGTTATCTGATAATTACTGATCGAAATGAACTCGATGAATATCTGACAATGAATTGTGTATTTGTAATGCAGTATCGCTTTTATAGCTGTGCTTCTGACGTTATTGTAGCGCTGAGCCATTATTCACCTAGAAAGTGCGTGTTTCAAACTCAATAATTTCCCTAGAAAATATGTCTTTCACCATCAGCAATAGCATGTAAATAATTCTCTCATTTCCGGCGGTTGACGTAATTTGTTTCTATAAATTGCTAATAAAAACAAATTACATGTTCTGAGAATAAGTTGTGCAAGTTGCTACATATCTATTTTTTTTGAGTCTCGTACAAACATAAATTAAGGAACCTATCGGTAAAACTTCATTGTCTGCCTGCCTGTCTCTCCGTTCTTTTCTAGTCAATGTCTGTGAAATTATTTCATAACACGAACCCCTTTCTTATTGATTTACGGAACCCTCGGTATGGAAGTCAAACTCGTACTTGTCGGGTTTATTCATAATTTATATCACTTACCAATCATGAAATTAATACCATTCGTGTTAGCTATCCGTACCTACATGCTTACATACCTACTTACCATCATATTTTACCTACATACTTAGGTACCATCATATTTTATGATATCATACGAATATTTCTTAACCACGTCCAACTTGAATGTGTACGCAAGCCAACACTGAGAGCGAGTAATGAAACGATAGATGCTCTTTCTCTATCATAGTCTATCCGGTTTGGTCGTCCCATACAGAGAAGTACTAGTAATTCTGCCAGCTGCGCGCAGTTTTCAAAATCGCCTCGGGTCATTTTGAAATATCATTACCACACAAAGGTTAATCATAGGTTATTTTGTAAAATTAGTCTGGCATAAATTTGCGCCATTAGAGTGGCGGGTAAAGTTGCGAGCCACTTTGAGAGCCGAGCCGCGCGTCTCTGCTAAATTTACTGATTGGATTCCGCCGAGTCAATAAAACACTCGGCTCGATACGCGGGAGTCAGTCGCGCTCCCTCTATCGGCGGCTGTCTGCCGTTTGCCTAAATCAATTTTTCACTTTGCCGGCGATGGCAAAACAAACACACTCCACTCAGACTAATGGTTTGCGTCTTCGCTTACATCCAAGACATCCACCGCTTTTCCGCGGCTCTTTATTATTGCTCCATCCCCCCGGACCGAACACGAATACCGCGCCGCACATTGTTCCGTATAAGACGTACATACAATAACTATACTACTGGCTTTTGAAATAAATATTACAGTAATAGCTCTTCCCTCTGACGAATAAAACATTACGGCGAGAGAAATCTTGGAATCGGCAAACGGGTTATCCCGATATCGTGGCTTCAGGCAGATTGATAGATAAAAAACCAGGTTAGTTAGTTAGTTAGTTTTGCTGGGCTGTCTTCCGCACTTGGCCTCTTGATTGGGCCATTGTAGGTAACTCATAAAAAACCAGGTTTACAGATAGACAAACATACGTATATACGATTTTTTTCATTTCCCTGTGTCTAGATATAATTTGTTTTTGAGCAAGCACACAGGATAAAACGAAAGCGGCGCAATGCCATATTCGACAATTAAACGACACAAACAGTCAGACGGTTGGAGATTGTCATTTTCTACGTGTATTCCTGCCATCACAGGATGTTAGATAGGCTGTTGCTATCCTTTCACCCTGGAACGTATCGCAACTACTTTCCATAGACAATATAATAACCAGTTCCGCCATGAGCCCGCCAGATGCCAACTTCAAACCACGAGTAGGGCAAAATAGTTTACATTATGTTTAGAATGAAACGAAACACTGTGCGCCTCGTAGCAGTAACCGTACAGGAGAGAGGAATTTTTCGCCTCTCTCTCAATATTGACACGTTGAAATCTCTATTATCGCTACATCCCGGTTGCCCGGTTGCCAAATCGAAATAGGTTACTTTATTCCCTGCGTATATTAAGGTACTTACACCATGAAATCGTAACGTTTATATTCAGGAAAAATAAACTAATCCATAAATAAACTCTTCTTATTGCGCATTTGACATTTGACGTAGGTCAAGTATCGAAACAATTATTTTCTATTATATTTTTGGTTACTTGTTTGACGTGGCAACTGTATTTTTCTGACAGGCTTAACATTAGTCCTTTCGTCTCCATTTGATGTAAAAATAATTTGATTTTATACATCTGCAAAGTCGCCTTTGTAAATAATTTTAATCGGTTTTTAGAAATATATGTAAAACTTTTCTTATTCACATATAACTAAATATTAAAATTAATAATTATAATCTTAAACTAAAAGAAAAATATTTTGTTTAAAACGTTTTTCGGTGTCGACTCCTGTCTTGCTCTCGCCCTAGCGCTCCGTCCCTTTCCACCGTTGTTAGAATTTTGATTGTATCGTTTCAATCGCCTTGCTTTGGCCCAGTTTCCGCCTTGCTTTGGTCTTCGTCAGTTGCCAAAGAATACACGCGAAGCCCGCACGTGTATCTCCTTCGCCTCCTACGGTCTTTCCATGACGTTTTCATGCGTAATACATTTCGTGAAATCTGCAGCGGGATTCCAAGAAATCTCCAGCGGATTACCAAGAATTCATTTCGAACTCACGTTTGTTTTTCTAACACCGTCGTTATAGAATAATGTGCTTGCTTGTATGTTTAGTGTATACTTGGTTTTGAATAAATAATGAAATGGAAACGAAAAGAATAACCAGTCTCCTTGAACTTCCATTTTGCTTTTATACCTTGCATTCCTTTTAAACTTCTCGCTTTAACAATATCGAAAACACTGCCTTATACACATTTATAGAAACATATTGAAAGTCAATGATTAATGATGCCTGACATCCGCACGTTAATTTAAAAATACAGCCGGTATTAATATGCATGCTATCTGAAACTGCCGTAGCGGAATAACGCCTTTGCCGAGTGCCAATTCTACCGTTAACGAAATTACCGCAAGATGACTTGAGCAAATAATATAACTATTCTCCCTCGAGAATTTTATCGTTGGCTCGCGTTCCGCGATCGGGCATCGGGCATGCCTTGTAAAAAAATCAGACCGTTCTTTGGAGACTGTGCGCATCTTTGATTACAGACAGCATTAGCGGCCATCTGGGGGTAACTTAATTTAGAGATGAGACGGCATTGAGAGAGGAGGCAGCAAAAACTTTAGATAAATGATTCTACCCTCCATTGCAGCAAATACAACGATAGCTTTTTAAATATTTCGGAACGATATTACGTTGTATAACTTTATTTTGCTATTTATAATAATTAGAGAATTGATAATACAAGTGTCACTACTTCTTGGAAACTATGCGCACGATGAAGCAGAACACGGCGAGACTTAGAATTTCAGATGTCGCTTTCATCGAAAATTGTTGGCTTTATCGATGTTTTCTTTTGGCCACATATTCCTAAACATTGGTATTAAATATTATAATAAATAATAGAAATAGTCATTGGAATCAAACATTTAACGACCGAAATTGCACTTTCTACTCTCCTGTAATTCAGACAAGCGAAACCACAGGTTTCCCATAGAAAACTACGCTCAACTACAAATCGAGAAATGCGAACGATACAACAGCCGTCACTTTGGTATATTATCTTCTTCAAACAGAAGCAGGCCATTTTTTGGAGCCCATTTTAAATTTTTACATATTTTTTAAGCTATTAAAATAAACAATAATTTAAAGCTGAGTAAAATAGATTGTATACACTTTAACGGAGCTACATACTCAGCATTCATGCAAGTATCCACCTAACTATCAGCAGACACACATCACACATAAGGCTTAAAAGCAATCGAGGCGTGCGACGAAACTAATTAAATGAGACAGCAAAGTAAATATCTTCATTTCACACATCAATGCGCGTATAAAAGACATCAGCAAAATGAGTCCGACAAACTGAAAATGCAATCATTCCGACTAAATAGCAAAGAACACTTTTGAAGCCGCGGCAGCAAAGGCGATTCTGGAAGCACGGAAGTGACTCTGGGCAGCACGGGAAGTAGGGGATGACGATATCAACGGAATTCATTGGACACAAATTACACCACGAAATCATTACCGGACACCAAACAAGACTAGCGTGCACTATATCTCAACAATTTTTCCACAAATAAAGTAACCTTTTATTAAGATTACTTTATTTGTAGAAAAAATATTACTATTAAGTCACTACGGGCGCCTTTTACTACCAAAATATTGCATCGGCGAACAACAACTAAACGTCGAAAACACTAAGTTTTTTCACCAAAATATACTTTTCAGTAAAGAAAATTAATATTGCGCTAAAATGCATGATAATAGATAAGACTAATAAACCCTCCAAAGAGTAGCGACGACTCGGCGCTAATTTGCTTTTATTTTTCTGCCTTGCTAGTCTAACCTACCTGGGACACAAATTTAATAGGAACGAATATTAAAAGTGAATTACGTGTAGGAAGTATTTCGAGTCGCTGAAAGATGAGCTTCATTATATTGACGTGAAAACGGCAGAGTTAGCAATAAAAAGGTTTGATTGTTTGCAAATATTTTCATCATGATCCAAGGCTATGTATAGAAGTATCATGTATATTTAAAGAAAAATAGACCATCGTGCGTTGCTGAGTGTATCCAATTTGCGTGTTTGTGTTATCTTATAGAGCAAGGGTGGGGTAGGATAGGGCACTCGAAATTCACTCCGCGCGCCCAATTAATCGTCATAACTCCTCAACGGGAAGGATAACCCAGGTTATTCCTACGTCGTCGGGTAGAACTTGAGTTATCTTATAATGTGAGATTAGCAGAAAAAAATTAAATTGTTGAGTGAAATATTGTGCTGAAAAGTTGTCTACGAAAGATGTTTTCATGGAAAAAATTACGGTACCTAATTTAATGATACAACCCAGTAAGTGTAAAAAAAATAAAATTATTATCTATCTAAAAATGGTAGGACTATAAGAAGTAGAAAATACATTATTTTGTAATGTCGATTCAGTATTTAGCGCAGAATTTTTCTAGTAGCTACGTTTATGATTATTTAGTCTGAATTCAAATTATCTGTGCTAAAAAATGTTTATTTTCAAATTTATAAACCTCTAAATTATATTCCTACATCGATCAACCTGTAATTTCAATGAAAATTCAATTACTTCTAAATTTATTCAAGTTGCCGTCATAATAATTGAGTGTATGTGTTTTGTTTCACCCTTTTGCGATTCGGACCAATGCAGAAGAAAAAAGTTCCGAGGGAAAATTTCAATTCGTCAAATTAGCATGTGGTTTCGCCGTCGGATCGTCGTGCTTTCGCCAGAGCGAGACGTGAGAGTACGGTGCTGGCGAAGGTGAGAAATGGAGATGGCGAGACGGGGCAAGCGAATCGCTTACGGGACGTCTGTTTCACTATAATCATATTATGCAAATTGCGCGTCGCTCCTTGTCGCCTAAACGGGGATTTGATCGTATGGTTGGCTCGCGGGGATATCCCCCTAAGGCATATTCGATCCAACCGGTGGGAACACTCATACAGGCGAGGAGATTCTTACATGCGAAGAGGTCAGCAGCCCATTTATGGAAGCGTTACTCCGAATCCAATGCCCGTGCTTCCAAGACAAGGACAATTTAATATTGGTAACTGTAGTATCTCTTTCCTCTAAGGCTCTGATGTTTCGCGAGGGTCTGGGTTCCACATATTTTATAGCTAAACTTACGAGGACTATTTCTACAAGCTCTGATAATAGTAATAACAGCTTGGCTGTTTTCTTGGACTTGGCCAAGGCATTCTACCAGGAGTCACATTATGCCCTATTAGTGTTCCCACTGGAAATGGATTTAGAAAGTATATCTCTTGTTTGGTTTCATAGTTATATGTCATACATAGAGCAAGTATATCGGAGAAGATTAAAGCAAGTGTATCGCTATCGGAGAAGTATCAGGATGCTGATAGAAAATGACCTACGGTATTCGTCAAGGTATCGTTCTCAAACAATATCTTTCTAGTATTTATATTAAAGGGTTGTGTGATCTGCTACCGCATTGCTATGCATTACATTCGAGAAATTTCATACATTGTTGACAATGTTATTGCCATTCAAGGCAACACCTGATACCAGGTATTTGATAGGGAAAATATTGAAATGGAGCTAGTCAACACTTGGTTGGATGAAATCGATATTACTCTGAATATATAGAAAAACAATGTTTTCCCTTTTGGTATTACTGTACGTGTAATCTAAAGGTAATTCCTAAGTGCTACGATAGAAGTTATACCATTGTCTCCAGCGAAAGTACTGAAAGTGAACGAGGATCATAATCTGATCATATAGCCCGTTTATCAAATGAGTTGCGTCAATCGGGATACATATTTAGAGACCTGAGGCACATTCTGGATTCAGCAATACTTAGAATGACATGCCATACTCTTGACGAAATATTGATTGTAATATGGAATAGTTAGCTGAGGAGGTTATGTAATTTCCTCTAAGGGTAATTTTATATATCCCTGTAGATGTTTTTTTTATATCTTTATGCATTCCCCACTATTATATTATTAGGAGAGTAAAATATATTAAATATAAGATTTATATATGGCAAAATGATTTTGTGTCCTGCGAAACAAAATGACAGTGTCAAAATAACAACAATTATGGTCAGAGTGGCAACCGGTAACAATTTAGATGTTTGTAAGGCAAACATAAATTTCGCACACCGAAACAATAAAAATTGCGCCTAAGTTCTATAATACCCTACCTACTCAGGAATTCCAGCCAGGTATTTAAAAACCTCCTATTGGAATGGTTAATATCTCTATTATTTTATGATATTTTCACAATTGGGGTTTTAATAATAATTAGCGAGTTTATTTTTATTCTTATTACATAAATAAATCTGGGATTCTAAGGAACATCGGTATATGCACCGGTGTAAGTGAAAGAGTGAGCTACGCAAGATTGCGCTCGTTGTGTATTTTGCGACTGTCGTTGTCATGCCATCGTCTGACACGTCATGATTAAACAAACTATTCCGAAAACCTATAACTCCAATACTCAAAAATAATATAAACTGCTACCACACGATAGCCTTCTAAAATTAACACATATGGAAAATTTAATTTACACACGGATAATACAAATAAAAAAGTATATATTGCAATGAGTATCGGTCAGAATTATTAACTAAGCTAAAAATTGTGATCGCCACCCTCTACGAACATAATTTGATGTAAAACAAATTAATGTATGTAGTGCATGAAAACAATAACCTAGGGCAGCAGCTCGATAGGGGCGGTTAATTACTAGACCGACTCTTACAAAATGAGAGAAGCTACAACCCTGAAACAATTGCAGAGTAGAAGGGGTCCAAAGGTATCCTCAAAGAGTACCGACTAGCTCGTATGCTACGGAGAGACTCGTGGGATTTTTGGAAAACTCTCGGATAGGCGAGGATACCTTGGTATAAAGATCGCTCTTTTGGAACGGCTCAGTTTGCAAGAGGATATATTAAAAATTATTCCTCAATTATTACTGTATATCTGAATGGAAGTTACGTTACTATTGCGTATGGTATATTATAGTTATTTTACATGTAATGATACTATTGTTATGTCTGTATTTATTATGGCTAAAGTAATATAATTCGCGTATTTATTTACTACAACAATTCCGTCGGTTTGAAACCTCGCGGCGAGCAAAAAATAATAATTTTTGCTACCTATCGGCAGAATTTTTGAACTACTTTAGGTATTATTTATTTTTATTTCAGATAATTCCCTCCGTGGCGATAGATGTCGCTGCGGGTACTTTATTGACCTTGAAATCTAATTTATATGCACTAGCAACGCTGTGCGTTTGATAGCTAGGCGTAGACACAAATCCTATAGTATCGACTGTTACGTTGAATCACAAAAATGACTGATTGCAAGAAATATAATATTATTATGAAAACATGCAAGTGCAGTATTTATATTAATATCCTATAATTTAATTAGATAAAGTAAGCAAATATTTTATTTCGAATATTTCTTTAATATCTACCTTTAACGCTGTAAATTTAATTACTTTCTCATGATTTTTATGAAGCTTATAAATATTTAAAATATATATAGCCCAAGTTCGCTACTCCTGTGGCAATAAATAAAAGCGTTACAGCGAGAAATAATGAATTTTATTCAAAACTTATCATGTAGACTCTTATATGTAACATCAATATTTCAATGTTGAAACAATTCGTTAAATATTTATCGCTATAATTGAGATTAATTTGCATCTATATTATTAAAATCTTACAAATAGTTTTTGTACAATAATTTAATATGTTTACATTTGATATCCGGTTTTGTCACCGTTGTGCTATACGATTAAAATGATAAAAAGAGGATTTTAATAAAACTTAAATATTAGAAAGCGGTTGACAAATTATTGGATATGAATCATACATTATACAGATCAAATATTGTCGAAAATAAATTATATAACAATGTATCTCCTCGTACTATACCTAAGATTATTACCAAAGTATTAGTTATCTTAAATCGAAGCAAATATATATTACGTTATATCCGTTCGGTTAATTGCAGTATGCATCAACTAATTAAAATTGACGGAAAATTATATAGAAAATACGAATGTGAGTTTACTTTACACTCTCGAAGTAGTTAAAACATACTCAAAAGAATATAATACGAGGTGGCTCGTATTTGTAACCCATCGATGTTTATGAAATATAAGCACAATAACTGGAAAACCATAGTAAATATGAGACAAAGAATTGACTTGTATCACAATCCAATGTAGGCATAAAATAATAAGAAGGAAACTGAAACAGAACACATCAAGTTCACTTTCATATCCGCTCAGACCAGCACGTCATACACATTGATAGACGGATGTATTGTTACTTATTGTATAACATTCATGTGTGTAGTGTAAATTTGTGTAAACATTATTTTATGTACCGCATT
>JAOPUG010000276.1:30745258-30756913 GCA_027564375.1 Micropterix facetella | reverse complement strand
GAAGGACATAGGGGAGGGCAGGAGGGAGGGAGGGAGAGAGGGCGTGTGTGTGTGTATGTGTGTGAGAGAGAGAGACACAGAGAGAATACTAGCTTTGGCTTTCTCTCTCTCTCTTTTTGGTATTGTCACCCTCTCTCTCTGCTATCGACTGATATTCAATCGTCTCGATGGTACGTCCGAAACGCGACTTACCAAAACAGAGTCCGTGGAGGAATACGTGGAGCGCCTCGCGCGCGGCATGTACTAAACTCTGTCCGCTGCACACCAGACCGCCACAAGTCCGGCAATCGTACCCTCGTAGCCCGCTAGATTAGAGGGCCGCAGTGCCGGTATCATAGCTCAGCAGCGCAGAGGCTGCCATGTACCTATGGGAGACTTGCCGCAGCCCTGCGAGCAATACCCCAGCCCTGCGCCCAGCCCTGCAAGCCACACCCAGAAAGCCGGGTCAATGGACACGGCTCATACGAAGCCCCGCAAATAAGGCTAATGCCCAGCGGAAGACGTAACGGGCCCTAAAGATAGGACTAGTCGACTGAATCACGATCAACAATCGTCAGTTCGATGTTTGCCAGTGCGTCTGGGGCGTGCGTCCGGTCATGACACGCTGGCCCTCCAGTGAGTTAGGGGCCTATTGAGGCCGTGTAGTAGCTCTGAACTGATGACCAGCTCTGTTATCTTGAGTCGATTCGACTCACGGTTCAACCCTCCTAAAGCCTCCACGAAGAGGGACCTTCTCGGGCGGCCCTTGGTGTTTGATGCACTGATAGGTTTACCGACCTTTGTTCAATCGGCCAATAGCCGGGAGATATGATTGCATAGGTTTTCTATAGAACGGGATTATATTAAGATTACTATCCTTAGAAAGATCCTTAGAAGACCTTAAGATTACTATCCTTAGAAAGATCTGTTGGCCACTCAATCTCGGGTGAGACTAGCCGAGTAAAGGATGCCTCGGATCCGCGACAAATTCGTTACGAACTGACGCTTTGTTAAGGTAGAAGCCGCCAAAGTGACTTCGAACCTGTGATTAAACGGGCGGTCGGAGAAATGTAAATATTTCTGCGTAAACGTGCCAGGGTAAAACCTTTGGTTCCGAAACAATGACATTAAAAAATGGAGTTTGCGCCGGATCCCACGTTTTGAAGCCCTGGGAACTTGTCTATGTGTGTATCTGTGTGTGTCTATACCCACTGTTCCTCAAAAACCATACCACCAATTAGGATCAAATTACGTACAAAAAGAGTTCATTCTAATACCAAGTTCAAAACTGATGAGAGATATCGGCCAATCTGTTCCAAAATGACCTTTTAGAAAATTAACAAAATTGTTAAATCTGTTAATACCGGCCATAGAAAAATAAATAAATGTGACTGAATTCCGAGGACATTTTTCTACCACTGTAGTCTACACTTCAGCGGGTTGTGAAATTAAAATAATAAAATCTGAGAATGTAATAAATACTTCATAACTTCGAATGGAATATTATTATTGCTAGAATGGAAAACAAAAGTGTCTTAGAATTCTGAGAATAATGCCACTTGATTTTTTGTAAGTCATTTCTTAATATCTTTATATGTTTACGATTTTAGTAACTAAATTTTTAAAAATGATGGCTTGAAAATAAAAAAATTGGAAATCGCGATTATTAGAGCCGATAAATCGGTTAATCTATGAGAAGAATACAAAGAAGTATAGAAAATCGAATGCAACTAAATTATCATACCAACTTATTACGACATAGAAACGTCATGCATTGTATATCGCTTCACGAAAACTAATTTTGGGTAATTATATGATATATCACGATAAAGAGAGATCGGTTAAGCAATACGTCAGTTTACAAGCACAGATTATACTTGACACTCCCAGTGGGCAAAACTTCACGCGGCGCAGATTTCGCACACGCACTTCACGTGACCTACTTCGGCGACCGCCCGAGGATATCCTCATGTTATTTTATAAGAATGTAACAAAATTCAATTGTGCGATAGTGCCCGGTTTGGAGGGCATACCCGGAACGACAACGCATCCTCGACAAACATTTAATTTGGCGTCGGTGGCGCGTTCAGTCATGCGCGACGCTCGCTCGGAAGTGTTCTCTCCCAGAAGCGCTTGGGTAAATAGAATTCTTTTATGCATACTCCGACGGCCGCCCGCAGCGGACTGACAGTTTAATCAAATGTCGCGAGGAAGTCGTTTGTTTGCCACCACATTTTTGAGCTCAACACGGCTTTATTTAATTTCACGCGCATTTCAATCTTGTTAACTTAAGGGGTGGTTCCCCAACCACCCTAACACCGAATAATCATAACAAAAGACATAATTATGAATGTTTAACCACAAATGATGGTTTACGAATAGTTAGTTAAAGGTGTAAAGGTGCATGTTAAACTTACTTAATACTATACCGTACACTGGGGTTGTCTAATAGGTAAGTACCGGTGGTAAATTGGTAAATAAGATACGATATTTCGTAGTAGCGAAATACATTTGAGGGTTATATTATTCTTACGTGTACGAATTTTTATAACTTGAAATGTTTATATCACGAGGAGATGGTTGTAATGAGACCGAGGAGATGGTTGTAGTTGTCTGGTTAACTGATTGTGAATGAGTATGCTGTTCGTCAATGTTAAATGTATTATATAGTCGGATGGTATGACGTCCGCCTGCGGGGTTGTGACCTGACTTCCTCTTCGTTGTTGATGACTCGCCTTGCCACTGATGATTTGCTATCTGGTTGCAACACTTCGCATTATTTTATTGTTATACGTGCTTGTCCGGGTTTGGCCCTATCTGAGTCATAGTTTGTTGTTTAGTAATCCCTAATTTATGTTTCTTTATTGGGCTGCAAGACTAATTAATTTAAAACTAACAAACATTTATTGAATCCATATTATTATAATTACTTATTTTTTAACTTTTTTAGCAATGTATTTATACGTACACAATTATTTGTATTAATTAATTATAGTGAGATATAGGTCGATCTAGGCCAAGTTAGATATGCTAAGTCAGTCATATGTGATGGGCTCCCTTTTCATTATTGTTATGAACACTCAGAACCTGTATGTTTAAATATCTATTTTCAAATAATCGTTAAATAAATATCTGAGGTTTTATTTAATCTGCAAAGTAGCATGTGCGTACGGGGCCGCCCTGATATTCGCTAGACTTATGGCGATCCTGTGTTATAAAAAAACTACCTTTCTTGTCGGGGACACTCCGGGGGTAATAATCTATATCGTATATAAAAATGGATGCGTGTGTATTTGTATATTCTTTATAGAAATACACTGTTTTTATGTTATCTCGATGAAATTTTCCACATGTAAACTCTAAAATAAGGGGAAAATATACTGTTTACATTTATTTTACTAACATCTATCCCAACACCCTTTCCGACCCTGCAAAATTTAGACTTGCAAATTGTCAGTTTTTCGCATTTACATATATCGAAAAAGGCGAGAGAATCAGGGAAAGGAAGAGAATCTGTCGGAATCTGTCGAATACCGTTGGCCCATTTCTGATTGGGCAATTAAAGGTAGAGAAATTTGATCATTAAATTTCAAATTCAGAATTTTGATAGAAAACGTGAGAAGATCGGACGTCAGTGACGGGTGACACAGTTAGTCTTTTATATATTTTGAGAAATTAGCAGAAAAATATCGATAAAAAAGGAGCCAAAATAATTATTATGATGTTCAGTAACCGATTTTTTGAAATAACACATCTCATTGAACATTTATAAGAGTGGGCGCAATGTTAATTTATAATCTAAAGATGTCTGGAAATCATTCATGAGCAGTTTACGCTAGCAGCCAATTGTCACAGGCACTAGTAGTTTAAATTTACAGTGCGGTTCAAATCCATCCTTACCGGCAACGAGTTCGGTCACAAGTGTGATGTGTTTAAACGATTATGATCCACGCTATGAAATACGAGTACAACAATGACTCTATTTCAGCAAGGGCCGTTTCCAGGAGAGGATTGAACCAAATTTGAGCTCTGCTTCAAGAGCGTGGACGCGTGAAGGCATCGACGGGTGTCAATTGAGATCAACGGGTACCGCTACCGCCCATACGCTATCCATTTGCCCAAGATAGATCCAATCAAGAAGAGTCTCGTGTCCCCATGGTTATATCCTGCCGTATATACAGATGAGAAAGTTGCAGCATCGTGTGGTAAGTAATTTATATTCTGGTCGATGTAAACTACGTGTTGTTAAACGTTATTAGACGAGGATATCAAGCGGTCACTCATCCACAAGTACCTATGGGTATTTTAGCGAGCCTGTACACAAGAGCAAGGTAAAGGTAAACTGCAATTTCTGACTGTCAAGCCTCTAGATCAACAAAATAACAGTCGTATTTACTGGGACTTTTCGTTTAAACGAAGGATTGTGGTGGAGCGTGCGTGGTCCTTCCAATGATCCTCCATCGAGTGCATTAAATAGAGACCCTCTAGTCTGGTTTACGTGGCCTATCACCATGTAGACGAGCCCATAATTTTGCTCCCGGCTGTACTGGTAGGCAATCTTGCTATCTGTAGACAAATTAAATGTAGACAAGACTTGTCATTATGCGACTTGTGGATGATCACAACGCATGTCCCGTTACGAATAGGGACCGAGCACAATTGCATGATTAGACCGTAAAACCCCCATTAGCTGCAACATGTTATGCGTGTAAGCAGGGTCGTAGCTATAGCTTTTACATTGGAGGGGGGGGGGATTCAAGCGAATTATCAAGTATTTTTCTTAGGCATTTTGTTTAACTTATTCTATACAATCAAAATAGGTCTAAAATTGCTTTATAATATGTATTATATTTTTAAAGAATTAAATTTTACCTCTTTCGTCTAACTACTATTGTCCCTGTATACATTCTACTTTGTAATCGGACATCCCAGATAGTAATACTAATGGGGGGGGGGATTAAACCCCTTGAACCCCTCCTTATATACGTCGGTGCGTTTAAGCTTTGTTATGCGTGAATTAAGTTGTAGTTTTGGTGACGTCATTTTTAGTGCTCATAAAACTTGTGCAGTAGCAGGCGCAATATATTTAATGTAGCCCACTGCGGCTGCGTCCCCAATAAAGGGTACCCATTTTTTATTATTTTAATTCCTCTGCATACGTATGTTAAGGTTTGTCTTTTGGCCCTTTATTTCGGAGGCCGCTCCACGATGATCCATCTCCATCCACATGCCAGCGGGACAAAAGTATATTTAAAGCCGTTATCAAAACGAAAAAATATAGTTTAAAAATATAAAATCTTTATTGGTTTTCGCTCATATTATCTTTAACCATAATTAAGCAATTTAATTTTACATTACATGACACTGTACGTACTATACTTACATACTATACTTACTACTACATATTTCTTACGTCTTATTCCTTATCATTATACCATTTCCTAAAAAACCAAATACATATTACTATTATCTTGCTATTTAAAAAAAATACTGTAGTATTACAAAATATTTTAGATAGAAATAACAGAACTAGGCATATTAAAATAATATAAAATATATTCATAAAGCAGTTATTACATTTTCAAGATTCTGTTAACATTTATGTTGCCTAGTCACTTAACATATTTCCATTTTTTGAGTTATAGTCAGTAGAATTTGCCATTTTTCAGTTAGATTACACAATATTTCTGAATTCTAATAACTCTATCACAATTCTCCTTTTTGCCTTAAAGCAATCGTTGTAGTCCAGGCTTGATCTCCAAATGAACTGTGTGAACTATGAGTCTGCAATTTTGTTAATACAGTAAAAAACAAAATACAGTAAAAGACTTTGTTAACAGTAAAAGACAAAAAATCCTTTTGTAAATACTCATAGCAATTTTTCCACTTTTCAGCTGTTTTCAGTGCTTTTTTTAAAACTAAAATTGATGCAATATACACGTGGTTGTGTTTTTATTTTACAATCAAGTTCTTTACTTATATCTTTTATATGAAATTGGTTTTGGTAACATAGTTATATACTTAGTACTTTTAATCAGGATGTTCGAATTCAAATTTCAAATATCCAAAATATGTTCGCTCAGTGTTTTCTGTATTATATTATAACAATTTTACTACATATCAAAAAATTAGGACGGTGTTATTCGGTATTCATATGTAGAATTTCCATAACATTTGGAGAGTATGATTTTTCCACCAATAGTTTACATGATTATTTGTTAAAACTAATGAAATATCCAAAGCTTCTAAAATAATAGAAATAATTCACAGTTACTGTGTTATAAAATTGTACATCACTTCAATTCAAAAAATCATATTTCTGTAAGAAAAACCTTTGAATAAATAACTTGTCAAATAAAAAACTCGGTAGAATGATCCCGAAGCACCTCTAACAGTAAGTCCTACGGGATCAAGACAAAATCACCAAGAGGAGCGAAAACTCTGGCGACCTCTTCCGATCCAAGAAAACCGACGGATTACACCGTTGTAAGTCATACTAAAAAATATTTTTTTTACAGTCTACTAAACACTTACTCTACTAAAAAACGAGGCTCCAAAAAGTGGAAGTTTCTGAAGTCAGGTTAAAGCATCGCTGACCGAAAGAAAATACCATCCGAATAAACATAGTGAACAATATGGGGTATAATAAGGAGACCTATGGGACTCCTGAAGGAATAGTAGTCCAGCTAGAGGTAAACCCGTTGAGAACCACCACCTGAGACCTATTAAAAATCTAAGAAGAGAACCATCTATATAAGTCCTGTGAATCCCGGCAGTTAAGAGTTTTTTCAGGAGAAGGCTATGGCCGATGCGATCGAACGCTTTGCTGAAATCAGTCATAATTAGGTCAACTTCTTTGTTACTAGAAATGCAAAATGCCTTTAGTGACATCATCATTGACAAGCAGTAGATTCGTTATCGTTGATCTACCTCTCAAGAAACCATGCTGCTGAGAACTAAAGGAAGGTTTGATAGCCGAATAGAATTGCATGTACACGGTTCTCTTCAAAATTTTAGAGAAAATACATCATTTTGAAAAAGGGCGGTAGTTACTAACACAATCCCTAGGGAATCCCTACGGCCTCCATTATGAATCGGGGACACAAACGCTCGCTTCCATATTTCAGGCATAACACCTTCATTCAACGAACGACGCAAAAGTAACGACAAAGGCAACGCAACCCTACTAGCACAACTAACAATAATAGGGGAGCCAGGCTATCTGGTCCAGTCGATTTAGTTAGGTCGACTTTTTTAGTAGGTTCAACACATCCACCTCTTTAATTTCAATATGGTGTATGTCACCATTGGATAATAGATTAGGATTTTCATATTATTGATTGCATCACTCGGATAATTCTGAAGAAATACCGAAGTACAGTAAGAGGAGAATAATTCATATACATTTTATATATGACCAACACGCTTTAGGATTGACAATAATTGAGCATTGCGTTTTGTTTATGTATGTCTTGAAGCATTCATTTTCACGCTGTTTGGCTTGCTGAGAGTGAAGATGGATAAACGTATGATAGTCTGAGAGATTGCCATACGACTTATACCTAAAAAATATTTGTATTTTTCCTTAAGTAATTTTCGAAGAGGCAGATCATGCCATCGAGGAAATTTCTTCTTAAAGAGGCGTCTACATGGTGCGTGTTTTTCGCAAGCTGTATAAATAGTACTATAAAAAAATGACCGCCTCTTCTAGGGTTCCCTGAATTAAAGACAAGTGCCAATCTATATTATCGAGATCCTTAGTTGTTTCGCTAAAGTTAGCTTTGTAGTAAAGATACTTCATCTGAACATTTTGACATAAAACCTCATATTTAGCAAAAGAGGCTTGTATACAGAGAGATTTCTGGTATGGATCTTCGCAAACAAGTTGATCAAGACAGACTTCCATTGAGATCGGATAAGTACTAAAGGCCAGATCAAGAATCTTATCGTAGAAGTTACGTACACCACTAAACTGTGATATATTGCACGGGTTCAAGGTGCCAATAAAATTAAGCTGGCATAGATTAATTTTACAGTTTGGCTCCGAAAGAGTTGAGATAGACACCCATAAATCTTCTGCTGATGATCGCCAATCCTTTTGTGCGATAGAAATAAGATTGCACCGGATTGCAATCACAACCTCACCGCCGTATTTCTACCGTGTCCAGGCGTAGTTTTGATCTCGTCTGAATAATAAATAATCATAATCACAAAGCTCATGATCCGATATCCCCTCTAACAGCCAAGTCTCGGTGATCACTACTTATCATAGAAATTTAGAAGGAGATTTCGTAAGAATGTGCTTGTCTTTGTCCGAAGTCTTCTTGCATTCTGATAATAAATATTAAGGCCTGCCATATCATAAACAAATGCTTAATTTATATTTAAATACATTTAAATAATAGGTAGATATTACGATTATTGTAATGGAATTCATAATACAATAGTACAAATATAGTGCTGCGATTAATATTATTATAGCAAAATTACTACGGATACGATAAAGTGTGAGATAACTGGACCCGGATCCTGAAATTCTGTTTAAAAAACTAATTAGATTAAATTCTACACTGAAGTTGAGTGCTAAGTTTATGCGACAGACAATATGCAGAGTACTTACGGCTAAACAAAAGTACCGGCTGACGCCTGACCAATTCAATAGCGCACAAATACCCAAGGGCTGCCATAAAACTATCCGTGGTCCCCAAACTCAATGGAAAAATATAGCTATCATAACTATTATAAATATTATAAGTGCTCATTGATTAAAGTAATGAAATAATTAACAAAAAGCAATATTTTTAAATAACTTTTCCAACTGAGCTTCTGACCTTATCGATATAACTGGGAAGTAATATATTTTCTCATAAAAAATTGCAATGTTTCACCCATGCATATTGGTATCGGAGTAGAATATTAACTAATTTTATTTTGGATAGGTGAAATTCCAGCGGCTCGTGCCGCCTCATCTGCAACTTCCCCTTGTAGATCACCGATAGGATCAATAATATTGATGTTATGCGGTTTGACCTCCATAACTCCGACCTCGTGGGTGGCCACTGCGAGTTCAAAGGAAAACTATATGAATTTGGACTCACCAAAGACTGTGGTTTGTGTGTGGATTCAGTCGTCAGACCACGAAACAAATTATATGGTGTTGTCCGATTGGGAACACCATATAATTTGGGAAGACGCGGCGTGGTATTTCTGCCGGGGTAACCCCCCCCCCCCCCTTACCCCTTTGCGATGTGAGCCGGGAGCCACTTGCTGCCCAAAGTCGCCCGTAATCGTGTACCGTACCCAATATCTCACAACCGTGTATCTCGACCCCCTCCTCCTTTTAGCGCCACCGGGACCTGATGTTGATACCTCGAGTTTTACCTAGCCCTCACACTGGATCCCTCGCTAGATCTTCCTGAATTTATAATGTTATTAAATATTTTTTTCTTTTGTATATCATCAATAAACGTTTTTCCGTGTTACCCTTTCGGTGCGCCCGAGGTTATTTTCGCATGATATCCCGGTTAGATGAAAATATCACTGTCATTAAAACTGCCTGCATGGTAGGCGAGATTTCCTGTCTTCGCCTTTCGCCTTGGTCTATTGGACTATTAAATTGAACGAAATAAGTGATTACATTGTTTAAAAAATATGTCAAACGAGCCCAAGTTTGATGCGCATATTGTTAGTCACTGAGCAATCCTTACTACTACCTTCCACCTGCATAATTATGCAAGCATTCCCACTAGAATTGCATAAGTGGTCTAAGTTTCAAGTCCATGCGATAATTAGAAGTGGGTAAAAAGTGAGTTGTAAAATTCCCATATATCGTTACAGGTCAAGCTAATAAAAGCGTGTTAATTAAAGACGTCCAAACTACCGCCAAGGCCACGGTCGCTATACATTAATAAAAGAATACAGTGCCCAAAGTGTTATTGAGTTATTGCAGTACAAGTTCTGCCCGCGCGCGCGGGTCACGTCCCGGCCAATAAGAACGCCCGCGCACTCGGCGAGCGACTGTTAGTTATTTTCACTTCAAATTCAAAACACGTTTGGATTGCAGTTCGGAATTGAAAATAAAATCACAGCGAGAGGGGCGCGCTCGAGTAAAATATGTAGGTAAACATGGCCGGGTTCTAGGAGGGTGCTATTTTCGGTAATCTGTCATGACTTGAAAGGTAGGCGTTGAAAGTTTCGTGGCCGCCGCCGACGCGCTTATATATTCCACGTGGCTCACTTTTACTCAATAAAGGTGGATTAGAGGACTTCCGCGGGTATCGTTCTCTTCAAGTTTTCCCGCCTTTATATACGGTTTTGATGCGTCTTTCCTGGAATGAGGATCATCGCTCGTATATTTTTTTTCTAGGGACAGACAGATAGGAAAATAAGAATAAATATGTTAAGTCGTTTTTATAGAATGAAGTGCAGAAAACATCTCCTCATAAGATTTTCTCGATTTAGGCTAGGCCATACCCATTAAGGAAGGAATACATGCGTACGCTAAAACAACATATCGAATAACAAAACAAAAGGTATAAACCAAACATTTTAATTATAAATGTCATAGGTATATTTCAATTCCAATAAACTATTATTTCATACAAGAATCATATAAACTAATATTTCATAACATTTATTATCTTAATACTAGGATAATTGGAAAATACCCGATACGAATACTAGCACTGGCTATCCTGCTGCTGCCTAACTAAGAAGAATTTATTCAAAGGCCAACAGCTTCTTGAATTTAAAGTTGTATTTACGGGCCAAGTCATATTTAAAAGCAACATTTTTTTCTCGGATAATCAAAATTTTAATATTTAAGGTGCCCAACACCAAATATTAATTGTTCAAAAACGATAATAATCGATATGCAATGAAGTAAATTATTATTATTATATGATACACATGTGTAAAACTTACACAAGGGTAAAACTAATAATTAAAATAATTCATAATTTATATAGATGTCTAAAAGTAGGGTATAATAGTGTCATGTGTTTGATTGTAATCCATATTTCAATTGTATTTAAATGAATTGTATTTGTTGGTCTCTTCTGATAAAAAGTATTCGCTCAAAACAATTCATACATAAATAAATACATTAGGTTTCACGGATTTACCAGAATTATTTCATAAGTAACTAAGTTGAGAAAATAGCTACTCATAATGCAGAAAGCGGTAAAATTAGCAGAATTTAGTTTATTCACGTCATATAATACTAGCAAGAATAATCTATTTAGAATTATTTTCTGGTATTTATACACTTCTCTTTATGGTTTCTTCCTGGGTGTTGAATGTTCTAGTTGCTACATATAACGCCTTTGACCGAAAATTGCTTGCATTTGCGGAGTGTTCACTGTAATGATTTGGGACCGTTCTTCTTGAGAAGAATATTGCAAAAAAAAATATTTTCCTTCACAGAATAGGGCAACAGATATATCGCTGCCACTTATTAGCATTAATTATTAAAATGTTTTGAAACATTTGTTGGAAGTACAATTCGTTACAGTACAATATCGCTTTGGTAATATACATAAGTAGAGAGGGCTGTGAGAAGAGCCAGAAGGGCAACATCCTCCCCAATGAGTTTATATTATGGTGGTATTATTTAATAAGAACACAATATTTGGTCACACTGACATCATCCTCTTAAGATTGTATTGTCATTATATA
>JAOPUG010000276.1:30650335-30665317 GCA_027564375.1 Micropterix facetella | reverse complement strand
TTGAAAATTCCCAGTGCCCCGCGGTAAGGTGTTGGTCTCTTACGGGCTGAGGTGGAGTTCGGTAAGTAGATCAATTGACACCGTCGACCGGCGAGTCGACTAAAGTCTCTGCGTTTCGTCTCGGGGTGATAGAATGAAACATATCGTTAAAACGCTCCGGGGCGGACGAATTCTTCGTAGCAGGCGACACCATGAGTATTCGAAGAAGGAAGGCAGTGGGCAGAGGGAATTGTGATATGTCATGTCTATCCTGGCTCAAATATGGCACTTAGTCGGGTATGGCGTGGTTGGTGCTGGAGTGAGGACTATTTTAGAGATAAAGACGTATGCTAGGTTCACTCGGTATATGCTAGGTTCCATCGGTATCATGGCGGTGCGTACACTATTAAATCTATCTTAGAATTGTAAATTTACCATTTCATTGACTATCCCCTTTTTATTTTATTTCTAGGTATTTATTTAAAAACATTTTTTTTTAAATAAACAATAATTATATTTAAAAGAAGTTGCTTAACCTTGGTTATTATATAAATTTTGAGTTGCTCGAAATTTAAAAATGGAACGCGTCTATATCCTATGTTTCTAAATAGAAAATGTATTTAAATATCGAACATGAATGACCATTTGCAGCAATTAAAAGAAATACATTTTTTGGTATTTATTCTGTCTGCCATTTAGACTGCTACGATGTAGCTCATGCGAAAACATTTGCGTGCTACGATTTACTATGACTTTAAATTCGGTTTATCTGAAGTGTTAAGCCTAGAACGTTTAAAATCAGCTTTAGGCGAATGTGCTCCTTCACGTATGGTTTTTAGATGGTTTAACGAATTTAAAAAAGGTAGAACTAGTCTTGAAGATAACGACTGAGGTGGACGCCCGCCAACGGCAGTCACTGCAGAAAATGTGTAGACTACTGAAATGCTGGTGCGAGAAGACCCTAGAATTACATTTAAGGACATAGGAAGAATCTTATGCAATAGTTCCCTTAGTGGTTTTACCATCTTACATGAACATTTTGGCGTGAGAAAACGTTATTATCGTTGGATACCTCGTGTGCTCCACGAAACGCAAAAATAAGCCCGTGTGGAATGGATTGGTGCGGTGAAATGCGACAACGTTTGAAAATGAGACACAAAAGTGTGTTTATGTCAAATCATTAATCTGAAAAGCCAGAAACGTTCATCGGTACGGGTGTTTTCAGATGGCCAGTTGTCAACAAAATTGCCAAGACCCCGGAAAATTGGCAAAAAAATGGTAGCCAGTTTTTTTTTCACGGAGTGGACATCTTACTAGACAATGCCAGAAAATTGTAGATCAGGTAACTCAAAATGATATACAATAGTCGCAGTGACAAACCTTTTCAAAGCTGTGCAGGAGAGACGATCAAAGACCAGGCTTCATACAATTTCTTTGGAATAAAGGCGTTTATTCAAGAATCTAGTATTGAAACCCACCCTGACTCATCCACCTTACAGTGCCGACTTAGATCCTTTTGACTTCCTTTTATTCCCAATTGTTAATGATAAAATAAAAGGATTTTTTTCAAGTGCCGATGAAGCGATGGTCCCACGAATCAGCTATTTCGGACCTGTTGGAGGAAGACTGGAATGAATCTTTCCAGAGCTGGTCTATGGTGGATGGAAATTTGTAAAGAGAATAATGGAGAACATTTTAAAAAATGTAATATACAACTCGGCACAGAGAAACCCAAGGGTTTGTCAAACTTCGCCCCTTATGACATGAGTCCGTCAATATAATTTTTCTTTCCTTAATTATCGTAGTTTATATTGGTAGTCATGTTATGGAAAAATGGACGGCATTAATTTCTATTTCCAACTTCGAGTTACGGCGCTAAGTTGACGGACACTCGTTCTTTTGCGCCTACTATGAGAGATGATGTGGGCTCGCAGGCGAGTAGAGAACCACCTGGGGTGAACCGGCCCATGGTCTATTTACACTCTCCATTGGGGGTGTTGTGAGAAATGTCGGCGATTTATCTGTTATGAAATCCGAATCGAGAATGTTTTCACATGGGGTCCAATTTTTAAAATTCTATCTATATTTGAGCTCTCGTAAACAAAAACTATGAAAATAATGTAGAAATTTTATTGGAAAAACTGACTGACGTCCGTCGGCCGTGAACGTCGTTCATTTATGCACGTAAGCAACAAACCAAGCAGGAATCGCTGAACACCATCAGGAATCTGTATCATGGGAGGATATCCTCTGGAAGGATATCAATTTGTTGAAATAAGACTCGCCGTCTCCATTTTCCGATTTCACAGTCATCTAGCGACACTTCTAGTTGACTATAAAATCTATCAAATTTCGTTTCAAATAATAAATAATAAATATAACGATGACATAGAATAATAATATTTACTTTTTGTAGATTGATTAATACTAAAACTACTTTTCACTCTTTGTATCAAACTCTCGAACACTTATATGACTCGCAAGTAAAAGAATTTTCTATCACCATCTATCGGCCAAATTTCTAATCACTAACAAGAGAGCTTGTGCACAGTTAAGCGACAATCGATAGATGGCAAAATTTTATTACTTATTATTTATATAATTTTATTAATATTATTAAAATACATTCACAATACAATGAAAGAGACCTCTTACAGGCGCATTAGTCTCCTAATAGCCTTATATGCTATTTTGGCAGAGAGGCTGCAGCCACAAACTTTACTGACTTCAAATAAAACCTTGTCAAGGGGAAAACCCATGGGTTGGTCAAACTTCGGCCCGCATCGTTATTTTCTTGTATGTATATAAATTTATTAGGATGTTCAGGGTAGTCTAAAACAACTACTTGAACTGAGGACTTACATTATAACGGAGCCATTGTGCTACTCCTGCAATAACCCCCTCAATGAAGAGGAGTTACTGTGTGAAAGAGGTTCAAATATTACGTCAAAGATTAATCTCATGACATGCCAAATGTTCTTCCGCTTTAATTGCACTGAGGGAAAAAGCTCTACCAAAACTTTGTATGGTTGATAGTGACCCGTTGGATGTTATAATAAATACGATGAAAGGAAAAAAAATGCAAATAATATTAAGTCTATGGAAGAGATGTTTTCTTTAATATAATTTCTTTAATTTTGAATTCATAATTAGACAAGTATAAACTTTTTTGTTTAAGCAAACATATTGTGCTTTATTTTGTAAAAGCAAATCGTCGATATAAATTAATATTTCATTACTTTGCATGTAATGAAATGTATACGTATATATTATTATAATGTATACGTATACATTTCATTGTTTTATGATTATAACTGTATAATTGTATCGAAACAGGTCACGCGTTTTGTAGTAGATAGCGCTGTTCGCGAGACGTAATAAGATTAAATTTTTACAATATTTTTCAAATTATCCTAATTTTCACAATGAGTAACATATTTATATATGATTATAAGAATTAAAAAATGGAGTCAGTTGTAACTCGATGCTCTTACGCAAAAGAGCATTTTTTTATTGTCGTGATACTTTTTTTGTTAAAATATAAAATAATATAATGTTTAAAATTAGATTAACAATTAGTTCAATAAGATTTTATTTTTCACTCAACATCATGCGGTGAGTTCCTTTCTATTATTTATTGTAATTTCGAATTTTTGCTCCCGTTCTAGCGTCATCTATATGTAACTGTTGTCAACTGAGTTTTCTTTGTGGCTGGTAGCGCGTGGAAGTTGAATGTACAATTCATCCAAATAGAGCTCCAAATATAAACTTTTAAATGAAAGAGACCTTCTACAGATGTATAGTAACCGAATACATACGTTTTGCTATTTTGGCAGAAAGGCGGCAGCCGCAAACTTAACTTATTTGAAATAAAAAAAACATAGGTCCTAGCGACCTTAAAATCAATTGGGCTCTGCGCATTGGCCATAACTATCCATTAGTAAAAGATTTTTTAAAATTAGGACGTAGTGTAATCGAGTTATCTTGCATAGTAACAAAACCTCGCTGGGCTGTATGTCTTGGCCCCCTTTGGAGTGGACCGAAGTAAAACCGTAGGTTGTACAGGCCCCAAAAATTAACTAGACTTCGCGCATTGGCCATAATTCATAACTATTAATTGGCGAAAGATGTTTTAAAATCCGACGTCGTTTACTCGAGTTATCTTGCACATTTAACAAAAACTCGCACGATTTTAAGACTTGGTCCCTCAGGTTGGGCCGAAGTAACAAAAATTAACTAGACTTCGCACATTGGCTATAATTCATAACTATTAATTGGCGAAATATGTTTTAAAATCCGACGTCGTTTACTCGAGTTATCTTGCACATTTAACAAAAACTCGCATGATTTTAAGACTTGGTCCCTCAGGTTGGGCCGAAATAAATATAAATATATATTGTTTACTTTTGGCGTTTCTCGAAATTTATATAGTAGTGACCTATATATTAATTAAAACTATATAAGGAGTAACAAAAGTTTGATACATAGGTATTAGATTCTATTTCTGTAATAAAATTGCTCATTACTTAGCTCTTTGATATTAATTACGAATGAAGAAAATGAATTTACTTTTTCAATAATAATATGTATGCGCGAGATGGCGGCCATTCGCGCTTACAGAACTATATTATTAAATTTAAATACTTTAGATTTCATTTAACCCTATTTATTTTTAAAATTTAGATGGCTTAAAATTTCGAAAGTACGAAGTTGGTTACATTTAAAGGCAAAATAAACATGTACCTAATTTAATCTGGCTGCGGAGCTCTGGAAAAGCCACCCAGAAGCAACGTCAAGGTAATGTTATGTAAGTGTGGCATTTTAGAAGTGAGTCGTGCCTGTTCACCTGTAGATCGGATTTTAAATAGATCGGAAGAAGATGCGGAACGACCAGTACGACGCAGCCGCCCCTGGGCCGGTGAAAAATAGCAGAGCCAGCACTCTGAAATCATTTGAGTGTCTAACAATCGGCATAGATGATTAATATATAGAAGGATCGAACGGTTGCCGTATATAAGCATGCCAATTCTGTGAGGCAAGTATGCCATACCGTTCGGTGTATTTAAATCTGTAGTATTCTTTTCGCTGGCAAACATTTTTACTGGCTGAGAATTAGTTGACATTATTGTAATGCAATGCCTCCTCTCATTATATCTTATCTCAAGTGTCAACATTCTGCACCACCCTAATAATAGAGTCTATCGAGGCATAAATATCTCCAGACGACCTGACATAGAAAAACATTGTCTGAGCGGCAACCAAACTGGATCTTGACCTATTTCCCTGATTCTATATTTGAAAATGCATCGATTATTAAATTGGCACAATGTCTGGCTTAAGAGTAATATTGGAACGAATTAACTAATCTTGGAGCGAATCGCTTAAATAACTTGTAGTATAATATAATAAAACATAATTTTGAATTATTAAACAAACATATGATCCATGAAAGTCATTTTTCCCGATACTAAGTTTTAAATAATCGACAAAATTACTTGAATAAAATGTATTACTTACTTCTTTCTTATTTGTTGGATTTTTTTACACACGTCCTTCCCACAACGACTAGTAACTTTTCTATAAATATAGGTAATTGTTTATATCCCTGCAGATGCTTTATATTTTCTAATGTTTTTAAGTGGATTGTTTTCTTTCTTTTTGGAGCTTCAAATCAGCAATTCAGCGCACAAAAAGGGAAAGGGAGATTTACATCACAATTTTGCCGAATAAAAGTATGGAAAGGTGTAAGCCCGATAGGTAAAGGAATAAAAAAAAGAAAGAGAAATTCGAATTATGAAAAATGGAACTTCAGAATAGTCTGGAGAGGCGCGCACGATCAAGGACACCAGCGGTAGCGAGCTACTTCCACTCAATATACAATGCACGAATTTTGAAAATAAATTATTTTAGGTAAATGGAATGTAATTATAGCGGCATGCGTTTAAAAAAACTGTACGCACATAATTCGAGCAGGTGGGTACGCGGCGTATGGTTGCGACTAGCCTGCCGCGTAGCGCCATCTATCGGATCTATCCTGAATTACTTAACAACTATCTGAAATAGGGAATAGGCAGGGAATTAATAGGTTGTAATAGGGATCTCCGATAGATGGGAAACAGACGATCGTCTTCGGAGACGAACACGTCACATATTTTCAAATATTTGTCGGGGTTTTTTTTTCATCTCTTGTTTGCTGTAGCCATAATGGCTGTAATCCAACATGTATGCGATTGTGAATTGAGCGACTTAAAAAGTGCGGTAAGAGATACGCATGCCCTACGTCGGCAAATGGAAGCAATAAAATAACGAAATGCTAAAGTGGACAATTTAACCTGACTTCGAAAGCCCAAATTTGCAGAAAATCTCGCCCCGTCGAGTGTCTTCAATAGCGGAACAATTCGAGCGCCGCCCGTATCAGAAGAACTCCCACCGCCAGCAACACCCGCGTCCCTGCAATACCAGCTCCTATGGTTAAATAGACCCGGGCAGCGGCGAAGGTGAAACGAGTAGTGTCGGATTCCGCAGTTCCTACTGTGGTCTAATGGGGGCATGCAGCTCGGGCCTTAATGGTCAACTAACGGTCGGCACGACTCACGACTCAATACCTAATCGGCAGCCTCGTCGAAGAGGGACGAAACCGGTGAACCCTCTGTGCATGGCGGCTGATCTGGGGGAAGACCTCGGGCGACTCTAGATATCTGATCACTGATAGGCATGCCGGCCTTTGCTTATCCACTATCCTGAAAGGAACCCTCCACTCTCGGATATATGCGATGATTGACTGGTCTGATACGAGTGTATTCCGGTAATGTGGCATACGCTCTCGGTAAATAACTTCGGATATATGGTTGTCTGAGTTGTTTAATGACGGATATCCGGAGTTTAGAAGCGCAATGCGACCTAAGGAAGCGGGGGTATTTAGGTACCTTAAGCTATCTATCCTTAGAGACGATACGTTGTCCGCTCGATCTCGGGTGGGTAGCCGAGTAAAGAGCGCCTCGGATCCGCGATAATTCCACTGATGAATTGCCGCTTACTTACGGTAAAAGACTGCGCAAGCGACAACAAACCTGCGACCAGACGATCGGAGACATCTGACCATATCTGGTAGTAAGGGAGCGCTGCTGGACCGCCACACTGGGCTTGAAATTTTCCAGTGCCTCACGGTAAGGAGTAGGTCTCTAACGAGCTGAGCCGGAGCTTGGCACGTAAATTCATCTACTTCTTTAAGTCTCCGTGTTTCATTCCGGGGTGATATAAGAAAAAGATTGTTGTATGCTCCGGGGTGGCCGGGTTCGTCCGTAGCAGTTGATAATCTCATCTGTGGATACGGTTGTCAGCATCGCAAACTTCGTGCTCGCTTCAATGCCTGTAGCAATGCCCATTGAGATCCACTTCATGATACGTACCATAATTAAATCCGCTATTTTAACCCGTGCGCTCAATAATGCAGCGGTTATCACCCTTGATCATCCCACTGTATCAACCGCGAACATGATTTCGTCAGCCGCTAATTCTACCATAGCATCTTTGTACGGCTGTCATTACCGCACAAAGACGATGAATTCGTGACAGTGCGATGCTGGAAAGCCCGCCCTTTTAGTTTTCAATAAAACTTTAGTCTACATTTTTTCACGCAATAAAAAACTATATTGTTTTTTGTAATATTTTGTTTCATTGATCCAGTAATACAGCAATATTCATATCGGCCTATTGTAAGAGCGTTTTAAGAATAGTCAGTCCATTATGACATGGCGTGTTATTCACCTTTTTTGCTAGCTCCTGGCGTCTAAAATCTTTTTTGCTTACTTCCTCTCTGGACTGAGGCATATAATTAGTTTTATTTCGCTTATATATGTCAGGGGATATTTCGAGTGCATCGCTAAGGTCACGAACGGGCATCGCAGCGCAGCGAGGTTTATTATAAATAGCGTGGCTCAGCTCCCCTTCGTGATTGTACAAATGAGACTGCCAGTAGGAGGAGAGCGAAGCGTTTTGTTTCGGAACACGAGTGCCCCAATATTTCCTACCCAAAAATATAAAAGCGGGTGTATCTACATTTTTATGACGATGCCATGGCGATGTTAATAATATTAGGAGGGGAAAATGGGCTTCTGGTGATAAATGACCGCGACGCCATTCCAGGGCGAGAGGGAGAGAACACCTACCATTGTTTGCTGATGGAGATCAGTGGATTAGAGAAAGGATAAGGGCGTGTAAAATCCACTTTAATGGAGTATTTTATTTAGGACCAGCCGTTGGACCGCGCCTTCGCGTTTTTTCCGCATAGTACTAGGCCCTCGGAATAATGTTTAGATTAAGAGTTTTTGTATTACTACATATTTCAGTAAGTAACAGCAACAGTAATTGGGTTTTATAAGAGAAATTTACTAAGGACACTTGACTCTATGTTAGAAATTAGACTGAATCGTGTAATTATGTTACTTGTCGCGAACTGACTTAAAAAATAAATAATTCAATTATGTTAATATTTAATTTAGTTTAGCTTCAAACTAAACGTATAATAGAAATCTACTCTCAACTAAAAGTATAATAATCATGATATATAATGCATTACGCTTACATATTTATAAAAGTGTTATCACTTAATTGTCATAAATTATATCCTAGAAATTTCGACGAATTTCAGGTTCTCATATCCTGTTGTAGTCTTATTTTCTCCTGATTTCAATGAGGTAAATTTATATCAGTGGTTGATTATTACCGTGCCTAATAAATATATCTCAACCTTTTTCTGTTGTACTACTAAGTCGTTGTCTTTGAGAGAGTATAGTAAGAACTGGTATGGTTCTCCTCTAAGAGGTATCCTTGATGGTGTGAGAAAAAATGTGTTTATGGTTACTTCCAATGCTTTCGACAACGCTTGGTCGTCGATGATACTCTGTAAACGTCGCTCTCGTCACTATCCAGCAAATATTTTTTCGGGGTCTTCTTCGCGATTATTTCGATGATCGTACCGTGTGCATATACTTTCTTCATATTCTTCGGTTTCTTTTCTTCAGCGGGCGGCGTTTACTGCCGCTACCGCCTGATGGCTCCGACATCTGAAGAGAAGCATTGTGCCGTCTCAGGTGTCCAGATTGCGGGACACTAATGGTAATGGTCGTCAAACCGCGCCTGTTAATCCACTCTTCTGGGGCATATTTATAATAGGGCCGTGCAGTTCGAGTCATAAAGCCAATTTGTCAACACGGTCGACCCCTCACAGATCAACTACCACCGGCAACCTCCCCGAAGAGGGACTAAACTGGTGAACCCGTTATGCGTGTAGCAGCTGATCAGCAGGAACACCTCGGGCCGCCTTGGACGGTTGATGTATTGGTCGGTTTCCCGGCCTTACTCAACTGACACATAGCTCCTGTCAGGGAGGGGGTGTCTAGAAGGGTAACGTGACCTATGCCGCGAGGTTAGATGTTGATCTGCTGTCACCTATCCTTAGAAACGACCCGTTGGCCACCCAATCTCGGGTGACTTTCCGAGTAAAGAACCCACGATATTTCCGAATAACGGAATACCGCGTAGGTAATTACAGCAGGTAGAGGTCGCGCACGCGACTTCGAGCCTGAAACCAAACGGGTGGATGGTGAAATCTGTCTAAATTTGGGAGCGAGGGTACGAGGATGTCCAACTAAATTTGAAAATTCCCAGTATCTCGCGGGCAGTGGGATTCGTGGATTGGTTTTGTCAAAATTTTCTGCGTTTATCTCGGGGCGATATAACGATAGAGTTCGTTGAAATTCCTCGGGATGGTGGGTTCGCCCGTAGCACGAATTTTGAAACCAACTATAGTCCACTCTTCCCGGATCGTAACAGTTTCGTGCAGCTTGGGTTGGTGATGGCCAGTTTGATGGATCTTTGGTCGACTCTCTGTTCCACCCCTATCCGGGAGCCTCCTTGAAGGAGCACTTACCCTGCCAGTGTGACCACTGCCTTGATCCTGCAGTCGCTGGCAGTTGGAAGTGGAAGTGCGTATCCGGGGGAACACTTCGGGCGGCTCTGGGCGGTTTGCGGGATGACTGGCAGAGCACTAAGACTTGCACGTAAGACCGGGCCTACAACTCTGGCTAATACCCGAGGTACTCTGGAATGTACGTTTCCTAAGACGGGGTGGGGGGGTAGATGTTGACCTGATGTCACTTATCCTTAGAAACGATCCACCCGATCTCGGGTGAGGTATGTAGAGTTAAAGACGCCTCGGATCATCGTTATTCCCGAGTCATGAACTACCGCGTCCATTACATCAGGTAGAGGCCTCGCAAGCGATTTCGAACACGTGACCAGATTGGAGGATGGAGAAATCAATCCAAATCTGAGAGTCAGGGGGTGAGGCTGCCCGCCGAGTGGTAATTTCCAGTGCCTCGCCCGTTAGACTCAGTAGTTGTAGAGTTGTCGGCGTAGCTTTACTGTGAATTGTGTTGCCCTAAAGTCTCTGCGTTTACCTCAGGGTGATAGAACGGTGGTTGATGGGGGTGTTTGTTGAGGATGATATATCCTGTCATTAATGCTGATACTGTTCTTATCTGAGTTTTGCCCAGTTTGGGCAATACCTCAGATATATTTGTGAAATGCAGCTTTATGAACGCGCTAGATTGTCTCATTCCGGGCACATCCCTTTAGTAGATTTAATTTTCTTTCCAGTCACTTTTTGATAGGAAATTTTGGGAGAAAATTGGATATGCCTATGGTGGGTTTTAGGTCTAGGAAGGGTGTCAAAGGCGCTATACAGGCCAGGGCATCTGCTTCTTCATTTTCTTGTTTATTGTTGCGCCTCAGTATTCACGAGAGGGCGATATGTCTATTGAAGACAGTTTAGTAATGATTGTGATGGCATCCCAAACCAGTATGTAAGCGACTCTCCTTGGTAATAGTGCATTCAGAACCGTTTCGCTATCAGTGCATATGTGTAAGTGTGCATCATATACTTCTTTACCAAGACCTTCAAACAATGACTAAATGATGTCGTCAAGGTTTGATTAAATCCATTTCTGTAGAATGTCTTATTTGATGACGTTGCCTGTGGGCTATACTATTAATGTCTATGCCGATGCTGCACTATTGGTAGGCGAAAATAGCAGATCGGTCTTGGAATATAAAGTAGCTACTTCGCTGGATCTCGTTTGTCCATAGATAGTGAGAAATAAAATACTTCTCCCTAAGCGATAATATTGAAAGGGCTTTTTTTCCAGGAACTCTGTTACCAAAAATTGGAAGAACGTCGGTATCTTTTCTTAGTGAGTCAAATATTGGTGCATATGGTGCAACCTTCCTTAAGAATTCTCGACCTGTCGCAAATAAGGCTAAACATTTGTTCATGTCTTTATAATAAGAGAGCAAAAACAATCAACCGTTTTTTTTTCTTAAATTAGTGCAGTCATATTATTTGTTTATTTGGCCACATTGTTAAAGATGTTATTATAAAGTGACTCAGAAAATTGAATACATACATGTGGCAAACAGTCAGTGCCCACCTAACTAGGACTGTACTGTCCCGTATCTAGGCTAGGTAGGTCAGAGTAAATAACTAAATTACCTAATGTAAATTTTAATAATACACATAAACCAAAGTATGATTATAATAAGTAATAAATACGATTATGTTATAAAAATATATGTAATGTTATAATAATACAATATATGTAAAATATGAATACGATTATAAAAATAATAATAAATAATATTAAGAATAATTACGCTATGATATAATATGATTTCATGCATAATACTTGATGCATACAAAATTGATTTTAAAATTAACGTTTTACATACTTCTTCCAAACCATGTTTTTATATGTAGACCGCTCTAATTCAAATAACCATTTAATTATACCTACTATCTAAAAATGCTGAATGTTCTTTAGTTGTTTCCATTTCTCGTCTATCTCATTGTATAATCTAAGTCCAAGGAAAAAAGGCTGTCGTTGGGCAAATGTTTTTTGAACTCCAGGAATAAGGAAAGGTTGTATCCGTGAGTATTGTAGTTTTGCTGACTTAGATCTTGCCTAAGTTTAAACTTATAAAAAAATATTAGTACATATTTTAGAAATATTTGCCTGGACTCCAAGGACTTCAGACTTCATTAAAATGATGCTCAGACTGGTAGCCATTAGGTTTCCTATAAATCATCCTAAACAGTGGCTTTTGTGTCTTTTTTAATGAGTTACGGGCCTTATAATTCGATAAAATTATGTATAAAATATCAAGGATTGAATAAGATATATACGGTTACTTTTGTCATGCCGATACGATATGGATCGCGTGTATGAGCTGATAAATTACGAACTTCTGTTGCGAGACGAGCTCTCCTCAGCGGTCAGAGATTCCACTTAATTGTAATGCTTGATAAATTAACATCGACACTGGCACCCGATAATAGTAGATTACTTGGAAGTCCCCGAACACCAGACCAAGATCTAGCATATCGGGGAAAAAAAGGTCAGTATTTTGATCTCCCCCATTAAGCTAAGTACAGGGAAAGATGTAGGGCTACAAAGAATTAATTTTGCCTTTTGGCACAAGTTAGAACTGTGGGGAGACTGGGTGATAAACGTACCGTTTTTGTTTGCGTTCAGTTCGGAGCGAAAAAAAGGCATGTCCAGTCTTCTGATCATCATATTACACAACTTCGAGGTCACGGAAACTTAATAGACACACCTGCCGAACTAGGACCCATCGAAGACATATGGCGATCTTGTGGAACGGGTTATCAAGACGAAGAATATGTCATTTGGATATCTCGGAATCTGTAGGAAGGGAAGCTCTTAATATTTGATGGAATAAGTGGTTTTTTGTGTTTCCGGTTTGATATAAGGGAGACTTAATGCGAAATCAAACCAACTTAGCACTGTTCTGCTTCTTTGTGAAAGCTTGAATTAAAAAAAATATCTAAAGAAAGGCTCGAACAATAATGCGAGTGTAATATTATTTGAGTATCACGTCTCCCATTTTATATTTTGTAAGTAGTATATATTGGGCTCGATTGCGTTTCGTCGTGAACCAATATTTTAAATTAGTTCATGTGAACGTGAGAGAGGAAAAAAACTACCTGTCGAACTTTTAGCCAACCGAATAAATTTTGAACATATTTGGTGTGGCCTCAGATTTAGCAGAATTTTTTTCGGTGGTTTTTTTTAATTCGAAAAAGTGACAACCATTTATTTCACATTCCGCTCTAATATACAAATATTGCCCTGTCCAGTTCACATGAACTGCATAATTTCCGATTTTAATTCACGAAGAAACTCAATCGAGCCCATTATTATGTTATCTATATATTTATAAATAAGGTAACCGCGTGAAGTATATAACTCCCGACGTTTCGGCGATGTTGCAACCGCTGTTGTCCAGGGTAGCTTGCCCAGTCTTCGATTTAATAACTATATTTTTATTTAAGTTTATTTTATTTAGATAATTATATTTAGAAACCACTAGTGTATTGTTTTGTAAAAATGCGGCGAGGGATTATATATAATTATTGTTTGTATAAGATGGATGAAATTAGAGCATCAGCTCTAGAAACAATCTGAGCATGTGTTACTAATATAAACAAATGAAATTATCGCGACATATTATTCTACTCGAAAAATTGAATAAAAATCATTTACAACATTTTGTTCAGGTATTTGTGACTATGGAAAAGTATTTTCAATGTCTCTCTCAGTAACAAAATCTTCATCAAAAAACTTTATTGATGACTTTCAACACTGTTTTTCTTGAGAATAATCTCCTGTAAAAGCAAATGATAAAAGAAATTTAGAAAACTACGAAAATATCAAACCAGAGACGATTTGTATTTTCACACACTTGCCTTGAGAAATCATTTTATTACACATTTCAGTCGGATAGACGAGATTAAGATGAATTAATATGGGTGTATCCTACTCCAATGAGAATCTCCAATCTTGAGCTTGTAATGGTAAACTACTATAAGAGAATGCATCATTGGAGGATTTATAAATTCAGCGGAAATATAATCAAACAAAAGCCATTGAGTTATAGACGATCCTAAATAGAGTTATTTTTAATTTTGTCAGTTCTATCGTTATTGATTGTAAAATAATTTGCAATGCGATTTGCTCTAATTAGGGGCATGATAAGCTGCGACAACGGTGTATTAACTGGTGAATTTCGAACGTAGCAGATCCATCGACGCGGCCTCTTATCGTTAATTGGTTTAATTTGGGGCGGAAATACTTGCCTTCAAATTGCCATAGTTTAGTTAGATCGCCGCCCGGGGATTGCTTAGTCGTGTTTCTCTCGACCCAATAGTAGTTTATAATAGGTACGTAGTTTGGGGGGCTCTTAAAGTCGGTGCCGAGGGGCGGTCAGGCGAATGCCTAGCATGGAATGCGCTCAGATAAATCGGCTCCGCACTCTGTCGTAGAGAGCTTGAACTAGCCGCTCTTTCACGTGCATACTCCCGCGCGCATACTCCTGTCGTTTGCTACCGTATACTCACAGAGCTGCGTGTATTTTTAAGATAGTCGAATGGTTCCATGCAGCTTGGGCATGACGTCCAATTAGTGTTGTTGGACGGCCCAAACTCATGGCTCAGCTGCCATCCGGTAGCTGCCTCGAATAAAAACTATCTTAGAAGGCCTAAGTGAAATTGTCTGCAGTTGCATCGTGCATTTATATGTACATAGGTAGTTGTGATCTACAGTGTACCGGGACCCTTGGATGTTTGTGCATTTATGCAACTGGCAATTTTAATTGGGCAGTCTGTAAACTTATCTTTCCGAAGACAGCGAGGGTAGATGTTGTCCTGATGCTACCTATACATACTTAGAAACGACCCGTCTGCGATCCTATTCTGAGTGAGTTGCGAGCTAACGACACCACGGGTAGGCAGAGTGCGAGGGGCCCCACTGGCTAGTTTTGTCAGTGCCTCGCGGTTTGAGGTTTCTGCTTCTGCTGGATAGCGTTGATCAGTACATTGTATTCGTCAAAATTGTTGATACTCTTTATATATATATATATATATGT
>JAOPUG010000276.1:30366219-30377631 GCA_027564375.1 Micropterix facetella | reverse complement strand
GAAATCAGCGTGAAATTTCCTATAAGATTTAACTACTTTTGTTAAAGGGACAAAAAATGTGTTGACCAGTGTAATTATATATTCTCTTATAAACAGTCATCTTATAAACATCTGTAAATGAATTTGTATAAATGAATTGATTACGCACAGGAATAAATCATTTAATTGCAAAGTGAAATAAAATACAAACAGCTATAATGCACAAGGATTTATTTATTTGTAAAACGGTATCAAAACGTCGCGGTTTAGAAGTTTAACACGCTCGAAGTGACATAAGTATTAATGACCTCTAGAGCACCGGCTAAGGTACGCCTCTCAGTAGAAGGTGTGAAATTAGCAAAAGCGGAAGATTGCAGCGTCCCCTTCGGTGAAACTATTTGCCTTCCCCTAAGTTTTTGCACCTTCGCCGGCAAAAGTTGTAATTGGGAATGTTGACGCTTAATTTTTGGCGCGATTCTGGCTCACCGCTGGTTGCTAAACGAGAATTAAGCTGGGGGCGCTCACCCACAAAGGAATTTAAATCGATTTCTGCAAACTGTTCTACTCGTCGTACCGTGTTGATCAAGTTTAACTTTTAAAAAAACCACGCGGTGCGCTGGGCCGGTTCTTCTCAAACGCTAAATGGAGTAACTTGAGCTGGACGGCATTTGAATAAAATTCAGAGTAGTACTGTAAAAATTATATTTGTTATATTACAAATACTAAAAACACTTGTGTCGGATCGACCTACACAAATATTCATCGCACAGCTTTATTCGATATGTGATGACTCAACTTCAGATTATAGCCAAGCGATAGCCTCCGAACCTCATTTCGTAACGATTGGCCACCGGAACCGGAAATCACACACGCGCGCCCCTGAACCGTCGCAGAGTCTAGCCTACCGCGTAGGCTAGTCGGGTAGAGTAAACGCTAAAAGTCAATAAAAATATTTAAATAGCGTTTTCCAAAATGATTACAATATGGAGATATGATCAAAATTCTCTGCTTGAAGCTCCGATGATTACCTATATCTTTTTCTTCAGCATATATTATGTGCTTTTTTTTTTGTTAAAGTGAATACATAATTTTACGCAGAGGGAAAAAGTAACAGAAAATATATTCCATCGCTTTAAATTCTGAAATAGATTCATGTCATTATAAAACATAATCGATTTGTTAATGTCTTGCCGAATAAGTCAAAAATCGAATATTGCCGAATAAGTCAAAAATCTTCAAAGAGTGAAATCATTCACATAAAAAAAGCTTATTACTTTCTACCCTTTTATTCGACCTTAACTGGTCGAATAAAACGTTTATAACAATTATGGTTGTCACCTGCTACGGGCGAACCCGTCCACCCCGGAGCATTTCAACAAATTCTATCGCTATATCACCCTGAAGTCAAACACAGAGACTTGATGGACGACGACGAATCCACGTATAAAGGTCCACCTCAGCCCATAAGAGACCAACTCTTACCGCGAGGCACTGAGAATTTTCAAGCCCAGCGTGGCTATCCATCGCGCCCTTACTACCAGATTCTGTCAGATTTCTCCGATCCCCCGTCTGGTTCCAGATTCGAAGTCGCTTGTGGGGTCTTCTACCTCAAGCAGCGGCAATTCTTACCTGGAATTACTGCGGATCCGAGGCGTCCTTTGCCATAGAATCGTTTCTAATGATAGAGAGCGTGAGGTACCTACCTACCCCTGCTTCCTTAGGTCGCATTACGGTTCCAAACTCCTCCGGCTATTCGTTGTTGAGACAGCGGCCGGCAGACCGACCAGTGCCTAGAGCAACCAACCATCCGAAGTTTTCACCCTAAGTCACCGCTTTACTAGGATACTGAGGATCTAGCGCATGTCCTCGTATTACCGGGATACAAGACCCCTCTTCAGAAAGGTTGTCAAGCAAAGGCCGGCATGTTGAACATCGCTCAGATATCCAGGTTAGCCGCCATGCACAGCGGGTTCACCGGTTTTGTCCCTCTTTGTGAAGGCTGGCGAATAGGTGTTGAGTGAGAAGTCGGGCCGATCGTGATATATAGAGTTGGCCATTGAGATCAGAGCTGCGCGACCTCATTAGAATCCAGACGTTATAATAACAGTTAAAATTTACAGCTTTACAGTTTAGTCATCGCGCCACGATAAATTTCAAAAAATCTCTTTAACTGAAGCCGGTTATTCAGATGACGAATTTGATTAAGATTTTCTATCCATCTATTAGCTTGCTTTTCTGACTGTCTGTTTGATAGTGGTAAATTCCAGAACCAATTGACGGACTTCGATTCGGTTTATATTGTACATTAGAGCAACCTACCTTTATATACATTTCTGCATTTCTGGTTTTATTATACGCAAATAAACTTTCAAATCAAAGATACAGTAAATGAAGATAAGTCTTTCTCTATCCTCTCGCTTAAAATACATTAGAATTCCGCTCTTGGAAGGGCGGATCCGTAGCAGATTACGCTGCACTTACAGCGTTTTTCTCGGTTCGTTTTCTGAGAACGTTTCGTTTGAGTGAACCCGGCGCTACGTTTTCTGTTTTTCGTACGCGGGAGGAACGAAGGCGTCCGGAAGGTTTTAAATGGGCGGGCGCTCGCTACGATGGCTGAATTCACATACGGACAGTGGCGTATCTAGAGTGTCTATGCTGCCGGGGGCAATCCGGATTCTGAATCTAAACATCAACTGGCTACATCGGAATAACGGAGCGACGACCGGAGCTAACCAGTTCGGCACAGTGGCGGCAGCAATCTGTAGCCTTATGAAACTTCCATAGATCCGAGAATATGTAGAATGAACTGGAACTGCAAACATACGGGCCAGAAATAAACTGAATCAAGCTCAAAGAATGGCTTGCATCGGGATCACCTGGACAATGAGGAGCTAACCCACTGCGACCATCGAACATATCTCTGATTCCTTTTCATAGACGCTGAAGCAATACGGAGCATAGAAAGCATAATGCAGAGAAGAAGTGAATCCGGGAAATGGACAAATCAACACCCAGAGAATCGGGGAAAAGGTCAACAAGCTCTTGCAACAAGAGCGACCGCATCCACTAACTACCTGATTCCTCGAGTAAACAGTACCTTTGCGTAAAGGCAAATGTATTTTATGGCGCCAAAAATATTTAACAGCATCGACATGTTAAAAAAAACTTACCAATATTAATAGTTTTAAATATAAAGCAAACAGATGGCTGCTAGAACTTGGACACCTGCGTGTGGAAAGTGAACTTTTACATATTGTAGTATGAGAGGAGAAAAGAATAGAAAAAAAGAAGGGACTTGTATATATGTACTCGTATTGTGTTCGGTATTTATGTATGTACTTTATTTATTCTATTACTCAATAAAATTCCTATAGCATATAATATAGGTGGTATATATTTATTATTTATCTCTTAAAAAAATATTGTTGATCTTTATTAATAAAAAACGACGCGGGCTACCTTTATTTTACTTTCTTTATTGTATTTATTTTCCTTCTCACAATACAATTTAATAATATTTAATAATTAACACTTAATATCCTACACCATAATTGGGCATCTAGATACAAGCCCAAGAAGCCCAGTTAGATATACATAGCGTTTCTTACTTGAGCTGTGTCGACCTTAAGCTACCGCTGTTCAATATCCTCCCTGTACCTCAGTGACATTGGTACTATTTTTTCTTATTTACGAGCATTAATATTTTTTTTTTTTTTAAAAGCGGAAATCGGAGAGCAAACGCTGATGTACTCCGATACCATGCTGCTTGAATATACTTTCCATCACCCTTTCAGCACGGTCATCCCGGCTAGAGAAGACTGGCACCAAAACCGCAACGTAACCCCGAAAACAATTGTCTGGTCCACAGATGAGACCAACACGGAGAAGCTAAAGTGAGCTGGAATCAAAATAATAAGGACTAAAATAGCAATGGCTCCAGGTATACACGCTAAAATATTTCAATTCGAAGTATCTGCCATTAAGAAGTACACGTATGAAAAACTTGATTATGAAATATAGCAACTACATATACTCAATACAATACAATACACTTAACTACTTCAATAGATAGGCATTCCTACACGTGAATGCGTAACAAAATAAATGCTAAAGGTTTAATTATTAAAAACATAACTATCATGATAGTTGTCATGATTGCATACATATGAACAGACATCCAAGCGGCTCTAAAAGCAAGAAACGCGGGGATAGTTACATCCAAACTAATCTGGGGTGATGTTTAGATTCAGAATCCGAATGCCCCTAGCAGCAAAGACTCTAGATACGCCACTGTCCGTGTGTGATATTTGCTTGCCATTATTCAGCCCCCTTTCTAGATATGGAAACCAAATCGAGCCTAAAATTCTTCCACTAGATGCAAGACGCAGCCGAGGGTCACAACATGACACAATATGTTTGGATGTTCATTTGGAGTCACCAATTAAATGGCTCTTTATCTTTCAATTGCTCATTCAGACATGTTTGGACATGAAGCAGCTAGCATTTGCATGCTTTATTGAATACGAAAAAGCTTAAACAGGGTTAAATATAGCAAGCTAATCTAGATTATAATAGTATATTCTTAGACTCGAGAGATGTCAGATGTATAGTGAATCTCTACTGGGACCAAAAGCTAATGTTTTATTCGAAGGGGAACAACGAAGTGTATTGAAATCTTGAGAGGTATAGGTATGTCAGTGCTGCATTCTGTTGCAACTTCTATTTAACATTTTTCTGTGCCAGTTTTTAAGGAGGCGTTTGCAAACCACGTCTATGTTTCTTAAGGGCGAATTTTTACAACAAGCAATTATCATGGTAGTTACAACAATGAGAATAAGAAACAAAGCTTGGCGATCCGTTGCAGAATTTAACAAGCACGTGCAAGCCTTCTATATGCTGACGAAGTTGATATGTGCCAGGAACTTGAGCTTACAACTTCGGGTATACATTATCCACTGCTATATAGTCCCCGTCATTTTGTATGGCACTGAATCTTGAACGTTCAAGCTATAAATATGTAAAAAGATTTCAAATATGCTGTAGAGAAGAAGGCTTAAGATATCGTGGGTTGATCGATTTCGAAACGACCCTGTGCTTGTAAGACTAGCCACGAAGCCAGTGCTAATAAATATAATAAAGACCCAGAAAGCCGAGTATTTCGGACACATAATACAAAACAAAAACATGGCCTACAGAGGCTTATAATTGAAGACAAAATACAAGATCGAATACTTGTCAATTACATCAGTGGTATGAGAAGAGTGTGTTTCGGACAGCAGTCTGTAAGATATAACGAAATAGCTGAAATGGTCACCAAACTTCGCATCAGAGATGGTACATGAACAAGAACTTCGTTAGTAGATTAGTGTCGGTGTTGTTGAGTCATCAAGTAGCGATAAGAGTCGCTGATCGTTGCTCATCCCTATATATTTCCCTTGTCAACACCCAACTATAACCTTCCCCCACTCACCCTTAGTTCACCAGACTAAAAACCACCACCGAGCAGCAAGGACGCTTGCGCTCATGCTTCAAAAGGTGTTACTTTGGTGTTAATTTTGATTGTTACGAGTTACTCTCCAATTTCGACATTGTTTAATTGTGAAAACAGCCAGATTTAATTTGCTAAGAGCAAACGTAGCACGGTTTTGTGATTCAATAGGCTTACGTTCCCACAATAACTAGGTTACAAATAATTGTCATATATACTGGTCGCTTGATATTTCAATTAAATTAGTCTGCCACGTTATTAATAATAATATTAATTAGTTTTGGAGAATTGAATTTCAATTTTGACAATATGGCTTGTTTAGGCCGGTCGAATTGGTATTCGATACTCTAGCTACGCCACTGGCTATGCGCGTATGGATACGTAGCTAATGTGTCGGTTAACTGCCGTTAATGGTAATGACAGGTAATGCGCCGTACGTTACCCCGAGTAGCTGCAGCTGCACGGAAGCCCTCCGCCCCAATCCCCGCCCAACCCAGGCTACTCTCGTGGTACATGCTAAACTTCCGCCTACCTCACTAATTTCCATTCGCAGCATTTGTAACTAGCCTTTTCTGCAGAACAAGCAATCAGAGAAAACCGTTTTGTGGATATGAATTTGTTAACCCACAGCGTGCTATAACTATCCCTAATAAACTGCTAAGAAAGGAATGCTTTATAGTATATATTGCGCCTTTTCTTTCGAGACTGTGAATATTTCGGTATCTGTGATTATCTCGAAATCCACCTCAGATATTTTTGGTGGATCTTGAGAGAATCACATACATCAAAATCTTCACAGACTCGACACGAGAAGCGCGATATAGACTATTACGCAATATGGACTATTTAAAATATTTTTAAAATATTCAATTTAGAAAACAATATTAAACTAGCGGACGTCCCGCGGTTTCACCGTGTGGCGTGTTCACGTGGGAATTTCCCTTCACGTGGGAATTTCCAATGGGAAACCTAAATTCTCATGAAAAACCTTCCTCAATAAACGAGATATCCAATTCAAAAAGAATTTTTCAAATCGAACTGATAGTCTAGAAAATCATAAAGGACAAACAAAGAAACATTCATTTTTATATAAGAAATGAAGGAAATGTATAACATTAATTATTCAAATAGTCAAATTAATTTTAAAATAGCTTTAGTATGTAGTTGTTCCATATTTAACTAATTATAATATTCATTAGTAGGTAGGCATGCATGATTGGTATTTTACTTCAAAAACGAACCACATAAATATATATATGTATTTATTTGGTAATCTGAAGAGTAAAAAGTAAATAATATCGAAATTCCAGTAACTTGAGTCGTAATGTCGATAGCGTGATAATATTTTTTTAATTCTCCTTTTGAAAGTGCCTATAAATAATGTACCACTAATCGCTTGCTTTCGCTAGATAGCGATTTGACCCGATTAGTGTTTTTTTATTACCGGTAAAAAAATATCCCTTCAAAAAATAATCAATCCAAAAAATATAAATCTGATTGGAAAAAAGTTTAAACCGCCAAAACATAGCACAGCCATTTCTGTGAAGCTTACAGTTAGAAACAACCCTTACTTATTTAAATAGTAGTGATTTTTGTTAAAAGTCTTAGATGCTTTAAAATTTAAAAGTCGGGGGCGAAGCAGGGGATGAACAATGGAAACACTGGTTGGCCTGCTCGTCGTCTCGACCTATGACCTCGATAAATGCGCATGTGACCAGGCCACGAAAGTGGTCACCACTTAATGGCAGTAAAATCTTGGCGGAAAAGAGAGTTATTGACATACCCTCCTGGACGACGTGAAGAAGATTCCGCCAGCAGAGTGTTAGATGTAAGAGTGTGTACATAGTAGTATGATTGACTAGGGGCCTAATGGGGCATATGCAGCTAGGGCAATATGAGAATTGCTGCCCGAATCATGGTTCAGTTCCCATCCGATAGCATCCCCGAAGAGGGACTAATACGGTGATACCCGCTTTGCGGTCGGACCTGGGCGGCCCTGGACGATTGATTTATTGATCGGTTTGCCAGCCTAGCTTAACTGACGAATAATCGGGGAGTCTAGTTGCGTAATGCTTCTTAAGGCGCGGCGGCAGGTGTCGACCTGTCGTCGCCTACCCTTAGAAACAACCCGATGGCCACCCAATCTCGGGTGATCAACGCCGAGTAAAGGACGCCACGGGTAGCGTTATTTCCGAGTCACGAAATGCCGCGTTATCACGACAGGTAGAGGTTGCGAAAGGGAATTAGAGCTTGGAACCAAACTGGTGAATGGAGAAATCCGTCTAAATTTGGCAGTTAGGGAGTTAGGCTGGCCCGCCGGGCAGCTGGCTGCCCAAGACCTCGCTATTAAGGCTTCGGTCTCTAACGGGCCGCGGCGTAGTTGGATAGTGGATATGTTATGTCAAAATTCTGTACGTTTCATCTTGGGGCGATATAAAGATAAAATTCGTTGAAATGCCTTGGGATGACGGGCTCGCCCAAATATAGTCTTAAAATACAATGGTATGAAATACATGTGGTATGATTAAGTTGTTTGCGCACGTTTGGATTTATAAGTACATATTTAGATTTGTGGTCGGCAACCAAATGTTAGCGACCCCTCCTAAGTGGCTGGAATGCGATTCAGATTAAGAGGCTGCTTCTAGTGCTATCGGTTTGAAAAAACGAGAGCCACCAACAGTCGGGTCGACGAAACGAGTCATAATCGTTTCTCGAAATTTAAATAACAAAGTAATTCTTCACACTGGATAAAAGCCGCGAGACGCATGCGATAACTGGATGAGTTAACGAATGATCCACAGTTAATTTGCTTGTGGGATACGGTGACAGTCCATGGAGGTTAAGCACGGGAACTTCAGTCATTCTTCAAGAATTCGGCCTGGTCGCCAGGTCGCAGGGGCGCCGCCACATAGGGGCAAGGGGGGGCCGTGGCCCCCCCCTGGAAAACTGTATGTTAGGGAAAAAAATATAACATTCATCACGTATTACAAAGTTGTAGTTTCACTTTCATAGCAAAAATATTTCAGTGAAAAGTATTTAAAATGATTGAAAACTGTTTTACAAGTTACAATTGTACAACATGTACATGGGCAAATTTTCCATACCCCCCAAACCCACCGGAAGGACTGGCCCTCCCCTAAAAAAAATCCTGGCGGCGCCCTTGCATTGGATCCCTTATGGTTTACGTGCTCAGTTCAGGTAGTTGTTTTAGAATATGCTGAATATTCTAATATATCATACATACAAACAAGAAAATAATCACATGGGCCGAAAGTTAACAAATCTTGGGTTTCCCCCCAGCCAAGTTTATTATTAAAAACTATTGTAACTGCAAATATTTTTAACTGGGCTTATACTAATTATTATGTATTACTGTATGTATATTCTGTAACGCTGTGAATTTTTCAAATAAAAAAAATGTACACTTATACATGAACCACGTGCACCGCAGTGATCTTATGTTGATCATAGGCTGATCGATTGCCAACGGCCCCTGGTCAACAGTGGATCTTTCCTCATTTTGTGAGAGTCGGGCTGTATTTTTTTTAAACATAAAATAATAAATTGAAGAGAGTAAAAAAATAAATAAATAATGTTCACAAGTAAAACAAATCAATAATATAATTGTGGCTGTAAGTTTCGAAATTATTCGTTGCCGTATACAGGTAATCCACTGTCGACCGTGTCCGCTTAAATGAAAATTATCTAAACATACCGAGTAACGACTCCCTCATCTATTTTTGCTCTTATACTTTCGCCGACGTCTTTTTCGTTGTCATATAGGAATGCTCCGTCTATATGGCGATATCCAACGTCTATAGCATCCTTTATAGCTTCATTGACTTCGCCTGGTTTTGACTGAAATAAAAATGAAAATCTAAATAGTAAGTCCATAAATAAAACCCTCCCTCTTTTAACATCTGTGCGGTGGTAGGACAGCGGGTTCGGCGAATTTTAAAAAACTGCCATGCACATAACACTCACTGTATATTGTGCGGCGATATGCATTGAGAACATTTTATGAAGATATGATAGTTTTCGATTTCACCTTAAAATACATTTTACAATGTTCTAAAAATAAGCATTAGTGCAATGCCATATTTGTTTAACTGGAGAGGTAGTTCTTTCTTCAATCTCCGCAGAGAAGTGTTAAAAATGTCAATTTTGGAAGGTAGACATTCAACATTTTGATCATCCTATCAACGGTGTGCTGGCTCTTTGAACAGCATGTGATTTCGCATCGCTGTATAGTTAACCGGCGCGTACAGTGGCAAATTTTCTAGTATTTGTAGTAAGTAGGTACACATTCCCTTTGATGGTGTTGTAGGCGTAGATAATATTTGCAATACACTACGAAATTCAAGTGTATTGTAACTCATCATGCCTAAAATGAAGCTAGATGGATAGTCCGCAGGATAGAAACCGAATTGTGTAGAGTAAAAGTATCTGTTTTTTTCTGGATACGCTCCATCATTTAGGCAATATGTATATTTTTTAATTTAATTTACAAATGTAGGTATACGTACATAAAACACTATTTTTCGATGTAGTCGCCTTCCTTCTCAGTACACTTTGTGAGACGAGGGATGCGCTTTCTTATACCTCGTCAAAAAGTCTCCCTGCAATACTTTACGTAACTCATTGTCTGACTACGCTCTAGACCTCATCGTCGGTCGTAAACCCTTTCCACCCATAAACGACTTCAGAGAGGTGAAATGAGGATATATATTTTTCTTTTTCAAAAGAAATCAAAAACGAATCGTTTCTTTGATCTTGTTCACCATCTCATCAGTCACGCTCGATGGACGCCCCACTCCTTTCTTCACCTTGAATATGCCATCTGCCGGCTTTAAACGCACACCAATTGTACACTATTAATACGGCTCATGACACCAACGCGATAAACAATATGGAACGAGAAAAAACCAGGTTACGCTCCTCAACTCGCAGCTGGAGGGATTCGGAATCGAGACACTCATTTCAACAAGGCGCTACAACAAGTAACAACTTGATTAGAGGAACCGACATCCATTGTCATAATACCAGAGATAAAATTATAATTAGTCCTATCACACACAGACAATCTAAAACAGATGAAAGCTTTGTTTGCGCCTACATTGCTAAATAAAATGTTACAAAACATTAAATAACTTTACGATATTAACTTTAAAAAAAAAAGGTAAATAAAAATCTCATTATGGCATACTACAATATAGAGCAATAATTAATAGGTATGATGTGTACTATTCAATGTATTTGTCTAAGTATAATTAGTTGTATTATGATAATTTTAATATTCTCTAAATTTATTTTGTATGTTCTTTTTAAGTAATTTGTGTTTATATTTGTGGATGCACAAGGGGAAGTTCTCCTGATCTAACTTATTTACTCCTCAATGCAGATTGCTGATGTTCTGAAGGATAGTGTTAGGCTTTGGAAACAAAGGATTCTCAGTTAAAATAGAGAGTAAGAAAAGCCTTACCTTACGCGAACACTAAATGTTCATGTGTGAGTCGCTGTGGCCTTTCTCCTTCTCCAGATCAGCCCCGCGGCTCTCTCTTTGATTATTTATTTATTTATTCAAATACACATGTAACCTAACATTCAGCGTGTATGCTTAAAAGCAATGACCATGCTTTACTTAAGTACATACTTACACTAATACTGTTGTGGCGAAAATGATGAGGATGCTATGCAGCACAACAAACTATTTTAAAAACGGAAATTACGAAGGGTCAGAACCATAAAATAAACATTTTTATATTAACAAAAGCAAATAGAGTGGCTGTCCCCGGATTAGCGTCCCAAAACGAGAAATAGACGGATATTTCCGAAAGAACCGCACATTTTCGAAATACATCCAAATAAAGCGACCCGAAACCAGGCAAAAAATAAACCCTTTTAGACGAACACGCTCAAACCCATTAGCGACGCGATCTCATACA
>JAOPUG010000276.1:30262973-30276249 GCA_027564375.1 Micropterix facetella | reverse complement strand
TTTAACAAAAGGTTTAGTGTATTCCATGTCAATCCCTTCGGAAACAAAAATAAATTATAGTGTGCGAGGCTCGGAGTATATGGGAGAAGAGGCATCAGCTCCACATTTGAGGTTTTTCAAAAACAATATTTAGCAGAGTGAACGGAAGCACTGTCTTAGTGAAGGAAAATTCTACGAGGGCGCTTATCGTGAACTATTTCCAAAAACATAAGTTAACCATGTGTGCTAAGCTACATAGGTATATACGTGAGTACCAACCTGTAGTAACTGGTCTTTGGTTTCAATCAAACTCGTGATGCAATGTTCTGATTTGCCGAAAAAGAAGCAACCATGTTTTTACCAGTTCTTAGACCTCCCTTCATTTTTGTTGGCAAATGGTCAAAAGATGAGATCATCCAAGATTTAAGCATGCATTAAATTATTGGCTCAAAAACAATATTACAGCGCAAAAGACTTTTCAACCGATAATGAAAAATTAATATTATAACATATTATTATGGCACTTTACATTTTACAGTTATTTTCATTTCATTCTCGCTTTATGTTCTGACAAAGTCAAGTAGTTGCCACCTTAAGGATTTTTTTACCTATTCGCTTATATATGTAAGGTTCACTTTTTGGAAAATTTATGATTAGTAATCGCTGCACAAACTATTGCTGTATTATCAATACAACAAGTATTAATACATAAAAATTAGCGATAAAACATATATGTTTTTGTATTTTAAAACAAATTGAATTAACAGTTGATACCCAGCAAAAACAAAAAAAAATGTAGACATACTTTTATTTCAGTAAAAAGACAGACAGGAAAAAAGATAATAAATTGTCTAGTCTTGTAATGATTGTTTAAAAAATATATACTTAGGACAATTTAAAAGAATTATTTAAGAATTACAGGCTACTTCCACAAAAAATCTAATTCGGAGACCAAATAAACATTTATTATCGTACTCATTTTAACAGGCACGTTGATGTGAGATCGCACAGCCTCCCATTCGTACTCGAGCTTATCCATCCTTTCTGGCCACTTCTAGAGTTTAGAAGTGGCCAGATCTTTGCATTACCGAACTGGCCTTTCTGGCCACTTCTAGAGTTTACTAACCTAGACCTTTGCATTACCGAACTGGTAGCAGCCGTTTCAGAGACACCAATAATAACCTTTGGACATAACACTTTTGCGTAAGAAAATACGAAATATTCGCCCATTTTTCTCTCCGTATCTTATGCTTCGCTTTCATCATTCGAATCAAAAATGTCAGAAGGCATCACATCAATGCTTGAATTCGAGTCCAACTCAACAAATCGAAGTACTCGTTTAAATTTATATTTTTGCATTCTTTATCTTTTTCTTCTCTTTCTTACTCTCTCAGGAACACGTTCCAATTTTGCCCTTTCTATTTCTTCCTTTTTCAGTAACCTTCTCTGGAAGTATTCTTAACACAGAAGTTCTGAGACGAAAACGGGCATTTTTGCCTTGAAGGCCTGTTCTTTGTGGTTCTTTAATTAACCTCATATAGAACAAGTGCCTCTTGAATGGGCTGGGAATGTTTGTAGAGGCCTAAGAAGGTCCAGGTTGACAAGAATCATAGAGAGACTCATCAATTGAAACAAAGCTATCCTCAAAGCTATGACAGCCGCAAAGCTATGATTGGCAGTGTCAGATGTTAACTTGTTTATATCCACACTCTCAAAGCTACGATTGGCAGGCTCATGGATAAGATCAGGTAAATTGAGAAAAGAAGATATATTTTCAAGTTCTTGTTTTGTGTTCTGCCATAGTTCGAAAAGAGTTCATTTCTTGTAGTTCCTTATTTTGATTGCTGTTTCCTCGATGTTTTCCTCAATACTTTGATTAAGGAAGCAAATTCTTTTAAAAAACTTTTTCGTTCTTTGGTAATAAAGATTGGATTATTATCATTTGGCTCAAATGGAAGTTTTATAGCTTCCGGATTCCAAGGATAAATCTAAAATTTGTCTTCGTCAGAGGCATCTAAAAATGATAGAGGAATTAAGTCAGAAGTTGACACTGTAATTCCAATAGTTGACAATTCATGTCAGCTATTGGTAATGATGGTCCTAGGATCTTAAAGAGCTCATAGGCGAAATTTCGTACTATTAGCAGCTAAATATAACTCAAATAAAAGCCGCAAAGTCAAATTATGCAATTACCCAGAAAATGACACTCCATGTCAACTATTCAATATTAAAACCATCACAAGTTTCAAGAGTTGACACCGAGTCCCTGGCGGGCATTTTAGGTTGCTTGTTGTCATTTTCAATAAATGTACACATTTTGACATTCCAAGAACAAAAATGCATGCCATTTTTACCCAAAATGATTAAATAATTAAAAATTGCAATATTAACGAATTATATATCGTACTAGACAGACTTTTGTTAGCATTTACATATAATTTGAAGGCAAATTAGGTTAGTTTATATAAACATAGCATTATTGTTATTGCTGTAAATCTTATCGAGTTTCTATCTATTCGCGTTTGTTTTATGCGGCGGTCCGTTTGGCTCTAAGGGGTGCAGAATTTCTAGCATGCGGTCCTGCAAACGCCAGTGACGCGTCCTATTTGGGTCTCAGCAGTGCAGAAAAGCCAGAGTAATTTCTCCAGAGAACTCCCATGCCTTCGAGTAGAGGCGGTTGCTGCGAATTCTGTGATTTATGACAGCCGTCAATCTTATATCGTTCAATCTTAGAGCACTGTCAATGTGAGCAAATAGCCAAGGTGTTCATGCAACGAAACAACTAAATGGCTTCAGATTATTATTACCATATTATTATCTTTTTCAGATGTGATCGGACTGGAAATTTCACGTGAAAAAAAATTAGTTTGAACGCCAACGCTGCGAAGCTGACCGGAGGTGGTTTGTCAAGACGTAAACCGCTATCGGCGATGGAAGAAAGAATCTCTATCTACGTGGTAAAAGAGAGGGTGGATGAAGACATGGATGGCGACGCAGAAACCATGCGGGTAAAAAAATATGAATACACATAGTTCTTCTTGGACCGTGCCGCTCATATCGAAAGCGTGTGACCGAAAAGATCAGTTGATGTATATTATAGTTTAGCGATACGGTAGCCGTGTGGCTGGACACGGCTACAACGCGACTAAAAATCATGCCTGTGTTGTAAGCGCACAGTGTGAAAGGTCTCGTACTCTTCATTTGCCGACTAAAAAAAATTTCCCGCGCAGTTTATGCCCGCATGGGCGAAAACTTGTAATGTGCAAAGGCGTAAGTGAAGTTTTTATTGAATAAGGGCGCCCACTTACTCAACGTTCACACAGAGGTCCAGTACTTTTAACGTATCCGTCGCTACTAAATGTGACATTCATAAACATGTCGGCTCCATTCTCAGTATACCACTGACATTGTTCTAGAACATAACAGCAGCAGTATGCCGCCTATCCGCAGAACAGAGAAAGCTACCATGAACAACGGCGGTTGCAACATCGCTGAAATGTCGGGTACTACAAACTTTTAAGCTGTGAACGTTTCATGTCGGAGTGATATAACGATAACGTTCATTGAATTTCCTCGAAGTGACGGGCTCGCCCGAGTATAGTCTAAACAACTTCGCTGCCACTTGAAATCTTAGAGTGTCATGTGAAAAGCCAACATTTTTACGCAACGTTCACACAGAGGTGCAGTATTAATAGGACCGCGCTTAGCGGAGCCGTCGCTACTGGATGTGACGTTCCATATATGTCGGCTTCATTCTCAGTATACCAGCAAAATTGTTATAGAACATAACATCAGCAGTATGCCGCCTGTCCGCAGAACAACAGAGAAAACCACCCTGAATAATGGCGGTTATAACATCGCCGAAATGTCGGGTACTACAAACTTTTAAGCTGTAAACGTTTCATCTCGGGGCGATATAACGATAAATTTCGTTGAAATGCCTCGAGGTGACGGGCTCGCCCGAGTATAGTCTTAATAACTTCGCTGCCACTTGAAATCGTCTAGTGTTAAGTGAAAAGCATTTTTTTTTGTGGCCTATAGAAATTAAACAGGCATGGTCAGTACATGTGCGGGGCTGGTTCCGCGTACCTGACCTGACCGCGTACCGCACCCCGCTCATGTGCGAGCTTGGTAGCAATTGTTAAATCCATTATGGTGTAATATCACGATAATATTAGATTTTTATTTTTTAGATGCCGAGGTGATGCTGTTTTTCAGGATGCAAATACAATTACGACTGAATTGAAAAATGGCGAGCTTCTTGTATAAACATTTTCGTTTCCGAAGGAAGAAAATCTGCGAAAACTATGGATGATGGCAATTCCACACCATGATAAAGGGAGTACCAGTACGCTGTCTCCGAATAATTCCAGGTTCAGCGCCTCATGTTATTTAACTTACAAACATATCTTTGCGCTGAGATCAGTACACTACGTACTAATGCAGAAGAGAGATGCAAAATTATAGTCTAACATTTTTCATTTTAAAATCTGGTATGTTTTACAGTTACAGTTATATTTTAAAATCTCGTAGAGTTAGATAGCTTATGCAAAATGGGACACCTAACAAAGCATGTTTACTATTTAGTATGTAAGGTAATTTTAAAATTATTTTAAATAACTACTCTACAAACAGCAATAAGCGGAAACTGGGTGTATATTCGATGGACATGAAATCTAAATGTAACTTTAAATATGTACGTTTAATAGTCTTTATATTTGGCAAAATACAAAACTATATAGTGAACACTGGTGTTTTATTAAAAAATATGTCAAAAATTAATCATTGGCACGGACGGTCATTGGTCGCGGTTTCAAGGCGACGTTACCAGTTCTACTATATCCATTGCTTAGTAAGATATTAAATTGTTTTTCTACTTATAGGTGGTACCGAGGATTATTTACTATCTAATATAAATTATGGTACTAAACTCTATTTGTTTTTTGAGCCGAAATTAGTGCCATCTATCTGCAGTCGTATGATTTAATCAGCCTAAAATCATACAATAGATGGCAGATGGAATTATTTGACTTTTTTTTATCTTTGTTAAATAAATATGTTTTCATATTCAATCAGTCGTTTATGAATAACCATTCATTATCAATGGTATTATAGATTTTCAAATAAATTGCAATTAGACTCGCCGGACGATGCAGCTAGCAACATCTGCATCTGGATTCCTACCTAATCAAAAAGCGGTTGTCATTTTTAAGTATAGGGTTGATCAATCTCCATTCTTTAGTTAAATAACTTGGTTTTCATAATCAATCAGTTGTTTATAAATAACAATTGATTATCAATGTTATTATAGATTTCCAAATAAACAGGTATTATTTGCGTAGGACGCCATCTATATATTCGCTTCCAAACGCAACTAACGCCATCTACTTTTCGCTTCCAAACTAATCGAAAATCGCTTGCCATTTTCTTGTATAGAATTGATCAATCTAATAGTTATATAATCAAAGGTAGTATCAAAGATAATCTCTGTTATATTATCTTTGGTAGTATGAAGAAAAAAATTGTGAACATTCATATAGTGGAGACCGGAGTTAGTTGGCAAACTGCTTCTATTTCCTGCCACTGAATCAGCGCTAGAGCGCTGCCATATTGCTAGTGGGGAGTGTATGTAAAAGTGCGCTATCCACAGTAACTTTAGTCTGCTCGGAAGCGCAACGAAGGAAGGACCCTTTTGTTTCATTATTTTTCCGACTGGTGTAAAATTTTTTCATCATATTTTATTTTGTTCTGGTGAAACTGTAGATTGAATTGAGGCGCTGCTAATGGCGGTTTTCAAGAGTGTTCATCTGTGGTTGCATGCATGTATCATAAACTTTTGTTTCAGATATTTGGTGGGATTGTGTCGTATTTATATTGTTTTGGATATCCTTGTGAGGCTAGTTGGCATAGTTAGGTAGGTATGAGGTCAGTTGGCTATGAACCACCTGTTAAAATAAACGAGCGCCCAACTCCTACATTCGTCTTTGATTTAAACATTTAGCTAATTCTTTTTAATTAGATATAAGTTACTATAATAATAAAAAGAATTTATTTTTCTTGAAGAATTCATTGTTTGTTATTTATTTTTTGTTGAAGTATTATTCGTTCAGGAGAAATTTACTTTTTTAAGAATTTATTTTTTGAAAAGCAAAATATCCCAAGTTTATCCCTTAGTATCCCTAACCATATCACATTATGCCAACTCGCCTCTAGGGGTATGCCAACCGTACCCGGGGTTAGTTGGCATAGTTGCAAGCTTTTAGGAAGTGTTTTTGGGGTTACCAAAACACGGATTTAGTTAATGGGACATACATGATTTTGTAGTCAAAAAGTTAAGCTATTCGCCACATTCACCAGAATCTACAAGTATTGCACAAAAAAATAGAAAAACCAAAAATCAACATCTATGCCAACTACCCAGTCTTCCCTACTAATAATAGGGGGGGGGGAGGCAGCTTTAACCGCACATTACTTAGAAGCAGGAACACTTTTTTAAAAGTGTAATTAAAAATCTTTATAGTGGCACATTAACAAAAAGATCGGCCACCGCTGCTATAAACTAACATCATCGCTGCCTGCGAAAACTGAAATCTGTTTTTCGTCAACTTAAAAGCAATGACGAAAAATCATTTATCATTTTAATTCAACCCATTGTGATCAACTCCAACTGCCGAAATCCACTATGCGTAGTATTGAGCATTCCCACATCGTGACTGCTCTAACAGACATAGCATAAAATTTGCTTTGTTTCATACCTCCAAATGGTATTGTTTAAAAGAGCTAAAACACCAACTTATTTTTGCATCTCTAATATAGCACTGAAATATCAAAAATGAAATAAACCCAAATTATCATGAATATGGATACTGGCAGTTTTGCAGGCGCAATGAGGATATTTTAAAATTAATGTAGACAGATTCTTCAATTTTAGAGTATATGGATTTCCTTGAGACGCATTCTTAAATAAAACCTGTTAATGGTCTTAAAACTCATTTATTATTAATTATCTGTATGCCATTTTGGACCTCCAGTCAAGAAACTCATCAAAATTATCACCGTCTTCAGATCCTGACTCTTCATTGGCATCCTGGCTCATTTCATGCAGTTTTTGCTTCGAGGTCTCTTCTTTTTTCCGCTCGAGATCTAACACCCTGCAAACAATAAAATAAATAATGCAGCACGAGTAATTATGAAGAGGGACCCAAAAAACCGGAATTTATGATATTAAACATGATGATATGATAGAAGCATATATAATAACTCCATAACTTACAACACTATTGATGTAGACGAAAACTTCACCTACAACCAAATCATCATCTCATAGGCACTCTTTTAAAATTACCAAAGGCGATTTTTCCATCAACCCTGGAAAGCAATTCGTCTGCAAACTGTGTGGTCAATCAATATAATAAATTTTCAGAGAAGACAGTGTGTGTGAACGATGTCAATAAGTTTAATTTTTTTTTGATAAATGAAAGTGACAAATAATAGAACCAAAAAAACGTTGCATGCAATTTGCTGCTTGCCAATAATTAAAAATAATAAATGTCAAAATTAAAACAAAAACATTCATTCCATAATAAACAATAATGAATTAAATGATTCATATAATCTAGCCTAGCTAGTTATTTTTTGTGAGATAGGAAGATTTCTTCTCTCAAAGAACATATAAGTACATCTGATGTAAGTCCTGAAATATATATTCATAAAAAAGATCATCAGAAGGGTATCTAAAAGGTGTGAAGTTAATCAACCAAAGCATTGATTTTATAACTGGACCTAAAGGTGTTATACTAGGCTACTCCAACCGCTAATACCATCATTTAAAATGGATTGACATAGATAGTACGGTATATCATGTTTAATGATGTTGAGTTTATAATGCCTCTAATTTCTTTGAAAATGTATATTAGTTTCTTACCCGGTTTGCTAAATTATCAACTTTAGTCTCTGAATAAAAACACCAAGACACTTTATCAATTTAATGCGCTCTACTGTTAAAGAGTTATTTTTTTTGCTTAATATCACACAGATGTATTATGATAACCGTACTGTTTAATGGCTGATCAACCACTGTTTTACCAAAAGTTATTATTTTAGTTTTGTTAGTGTATAGTCAAAGTAGGTTGTGGTTTTAAAAAGACAGAGGAATTAAAGGCATCACTTTACCAAAATCCATAATTGCTTTGAAAAGTGCAATATACATATGCATTATCTCAAATCATAACAAGTACGTTGAGGGTGATTACATTTTTTGAGGGTGATAAGTGCATTATTTTATTATAAAATTGCGGTTTTTTTGGGCCCCCCTCTCATACGCCTTGAAAGCCAAGCTAACTAACCTGGACCAATTCTTGATCTGCTCATCGATCTCATCAATTTGTCTCTCCGCGGTTGCTTCTTCCTGTTCTCCGGCGATTATGGCAGCTGAGGTACTGGTTTCTTCACGCATTTCCTTCTGGAAGCGATCCCATTCTTCCTCGATTGGGTCTTTGTAATCTACGTTCCTAGCCTAGGAGATATTTTTACATCAATTTATATTTATATATGGTTAGAAATTGTGAATGTGAATCCTTATGTTATAAACCTTTTTTAATAAGTTCCTTGAGCGATGAGAACTCTTTGTTTTCTGAATGTAATCACTTTTAGAAATATATTAATTCAAAAATGACTTTCCATTCTTCCATCTTGGAAAATGTTACTTTGTTAGATACTATATTTCGATATATACTGTGGGTCAGCGATTTTTTTAAAATATTTTTTAATGGAATTTCACATTTAATAGTAATTTTCTAATGTGCTCTGACGCGCCGATTTGGACGGCTCTGGATACAAAAGTCAAAATATGCATCACAAATGCCGAAAAGCTACATGAGCTCTTATCTATATCTGGTCTTGAACATGAGTTTTAAGAGAAAGGTACGGTGAAAGATATTTAGTTTGAAAACCTCAAAAGCAAGACACCCAATAGATCCAGATATCGATGGATATATATATTTTGAAAAACCTGGTGATAGAGCAGAAGAATGCCAGGTGTTTTGGAGTATTTTTTGATAGGAGAAGACCCAACTCGGATGGTAGTGCACACATAATAAGCAATTACTGATATGATTCTTAATTGTGCCATTTCCATTTAAAAAAACTAGACTTCAAAAGAAACTTCTAGATAAAAATGTTAAACAATTACCTTTGCGTCCATTTTAGGGTCATCGAAAAAACCTTCAGGAATTGACGCATCTTTTATATTCAAGTCGCCTATATTCGGTTGCTCATTGCTTTTATCTGCAATTTAAAATAATATATAAATAAATATAATTTGGGCTGCAGACGAATTACCATCTATATGGTTCCTGTTCGGAGCCAAAGACTTGAGATATATATATAAATAAAGTGGATGCTGGTCGACTAATTTAAAAATCTCAACAAACAAAAATGTTTACCCACCACTTTTTGACTCTTTTTTTAACACTCTCAACGGAGCTCTTTTTATCTCATCATTGTGAAATGGCACATTACTTTCCGATAGTTTAGGTTTTTCAACGGTCGCAGAATCACTGGAACTAGCGAGCGGCGGAGCATTTTTCAGAATTCCTTTCGGTCGCTTCGCAGGGTCGTCCGTCGTAATCACAATCTCCGCGGGACGCTTCGCAGACTTCGCTTCCGTGAAGTTTTTCGTCTGTTCCTTTAGCTGCTTCGCTTGTGCTATACTGTCCTTGTGCTGCTTTGAATTAAGGTGCACATTCCACACCTTCTCGGAGCGAACGACCGATTTACACAAAATGCACATCAACTGCCCGTCCTCTCCATACTTAGCGAGGGGTGTGTTCAATTTACTTTTATTATCATTCTCCGGTTGCGACTTCACTTTGTAATCGTTCATCAAACGTCTTAAATCATTCTGAGACACTTTACTTTTGGATAACCTGAACGTCGCCGACATGTTGGAAAAAACACGCGGAACTACTCGGTAATTTTAATTTCTGAAGATTTGTTTTTCAAGCTCTTTTTAAAGTTACAGACAGAAAACCAGTTAAATGAAATTAAACTATAAAAATAATCCGAAAATAATCCGAAAATAAACAGATCGCAACAAGGGCTGTCAGTTTGACAGGTGCGTCCAAATTTGCCGCATCCAGATTTGCTGCAAGGCTATCTTTATGATGTGTCCAGATTTGCCGCTTCCAGTTTTGCGACATCTATTTCCAATACGTCCAGTTTCGCCACTTCCAGATTTGCCCCAGTGAAATTCTTATCCAGATTCGCCGCTTCCAAATTTGCCACATCTGGGGAATAGGAATATTGGTGCACCACTAAATCTCTTTTATTTCGATCTAGTTTTCTCGGTTCGAAACCGTATGTGTAAAATACTGATAATAATAATAGGGATTATATTGGGAAATATTAGGATTATCATGACAATTATATTAAACCAATTTGCATGAAACTAATATACATAGGTACCTACCTATTTTGTACAAATACCAAATTTGTGTTAAAGAAGGGGCTGAAAATCAGTGCTGATTAGTAAGCTATCGCCGATTCTTTTGAGTTATTTTATATTATTGGAATATATTTGTAAAATATCTTTTTTTGTACCAATAAAAAAATATTCGTATCGTTGTTATAATTAATGTATATTATTCCTTATCAGTCACATTGTCGAATTCGCTACGAAATCTGAAACAAATAGAGGTTACGTTTCTTAAAAATCGTTTTCTTTTGATATATTGTCCCTACACAAAAATAATTAAAGTCCTTCACGAGAATTCAGCTCGATAGGTATATGGTTAAATGATTTATCCTTATGTATTCGTAAACGGAAACGAGATCACGAACGCACTTTTTATCCTATAACGTGACCAATTTCGTTGATTGTTATTGTAACCTCAAAATCGATGAAAGAATTGCATTTATAAAATATCTGGCCGAATTGCCACCATTCCAATAGCTCGTCAGAATAAATAGCGTTGCAAATAACATTACATTGTGAAAACGGTGCTTAATCAACAATTGCATGGTAGCAACACCAGATCTTCGTTTGACATTTCCATGTTGCGGCAAATCTGATGCGGCTAAGGCCGACCGCACGTCAGAACAATTTTCTGTTAAAATTTTTCGGACACCCGCGCTTCATCCGACGAATCACCCCGCACACCTATTGCAAACTTCGCTCCGGCCGACGGCGATTCTGTCTGTTCAGTGTTCACGGTATTGACGACATCTTAATTTTATTGACGCTATTGTTCTACTCGATGAACAAAAAAAGAAAAGTAATAAAACGTCGATACTGGGTCCACCCTCTTAATTGCAAAAGATTTCAGGACAGCCAATTTTATTTAAAACACACGACTTAAGATGCCGTCCAGATATTTTTTTTCTTTTCTGCAACATTTAAATCATTTCATATTGATTCTTAACATGACGACATTGAACCTGAAAAAGGGACGTTCTGTCCGTAAACATATGTAGAATGTGCTGTCCGTAAACATACGTAGAATGCCAACACGTAGAATGTGCTGTCAATAATGTGGCCAAAGGAAAAACCTTGTTGTTTATTGTTTTTATTGTGACTGTAATTTTTAAATCGCAAACGCGCTTTTTAGCCTAAAACGTATGTAACCAATTTCGTTGATTGTTAGTAACCTCAAGTACCATCATCGCGGGAAGTAAATAGCAACATCAAGTTTACCGAATGCAACGAGTTCCTCTCTGATCACAAACATTACAGAGGTCATTTCAAATACATCCACAACATCGATGTCGAGCGTAAAGAAAAAAAATTCACATATGTACAAGGTGACACTAATTTTATAAAAGTATATAATGAATGAAAATTATATATGTCTAACATAAAAATTAGTAACTAAAAATTAAAAATTAGCACCCTAACAAGATATAATTGTATTTCAGAAGTTAACGATTGGAAATTATCTTATTAGAAGGAGACTCGAAGTCTATAATATGTTCACACTACCGGTGTAAAACGCACATCAGGAGACAAAAAGAAATTCTATTTCCAATGTCATCGCTCAGGAAACTTCTCCTCGCAGTCGACTGGAAAGAAGAGACTGAAAAGTCAAGGCTACAATAAGATCGGAGAAACATGTCCATCAACAATGGACGTAACCGAAAGTCAGAAGAAAGTAACAGTTATCTTATGGAAAACTCACTGCAACCATTCTCGAAGCTTTGGCCGCCTTTCGCTGACAAGCAATAAGAACGAGGTCAATTTGACAAGGTGTTTGAGCGTACGATAAAAAATGCTAAGAAGAAACCTATCCATGCTATGGCTATATATCATACTTACCTATTTTATTTGTTTTACTAATAGGCATTTCTCTCAATTTTAATTAAAACGAGAAAAAAATAGTTTTAATTAAAAACGACCCCAAATATTCAATTTTTATCCATAAATATCGCAGAGCTTGCATTAGTATTTAAATGTTAGCGCTGGCAATCGACCAATCATGCAGCGGTGCCAAAGAACACTTCCTCCCGCGATTGCTTCGTCTAATCTGAAACGGCTGCGGCAAATCTGGACGTGGCGCGATTGGAAACGGCAAATCTGGAAGGTTCATCTTGCGGCGAATATGGAAGCAGCAAAACTGGAAGCGGCAAATTTGGATGCCGTAAAAAGAATGGGACTCGCACTTACTTATCTAGTGAACGCTCGGCGCGTTCGTTCGATTCTAAAGCGAGAACTACATTAGGCCGACGTACACGTCTGAGACGTCTTACACGTGTAGGGTTGGCGTGCACATCAAATCCACGCAACGCGTGTCGCGCATTTTACGCTGGTTCTCATAATTTTACATTATAAATGACAGGATACTATGGAACCTGTTCAATTAATTGTTCATCGCTCATCTTGGTCCTTGGTAATAAAATAACCGCAGATCTTCGCGTTGCTAACTAAACTTGCCAGTCGGCGCTCGTGGAATGACGTCGGGAGATCGGCGTACGTGGCCCACGTGGGCCTAATGTATTTCTAACTTAAAGCAATTCTGAAGCAACTTTCTGATGGTGTGCGGGGTCTAGCAGAAAATGTATTGAGGGCGCGCCTTCCAAATTTCTGATCAGACAAACTTCTGACGCCCGTTACGCTCCGGAAAAATCTGACAGTCTGCGGTGTCTAGAACAAATGACAGCGCAGAATGCCTTCCGCCCTTCCGGTGAGCGTTAGAATTTTTCTAGCAGAAAATTCTTATAAAGGATGTTTTTTTATAGAGGTATAGAACTTTAAGTTGGCAACACTCTTTTAACTGGCGGCCATTTTGTCAGCTGTCAAGTGATT
>JAOPUG010000276.1:30218591-30228747 GCA_027564375.1 Micropterix facetella | reverse complement strand
CCCCCCCAACACCCACCCCACCCCCCCCCCCCCCCCCCCCCCCCCCCCCCCCCCCCCCCCGCCCCGCCACAAGAAGAGGCGCCAAAACAACACATCCCATAACCAAAATAAAAGGTATGGGTTGGCATAACCAAGTATAAAGCATAACAATCGCATAATCAAAATTATAAGTAAAGATAAATGATTCAACTATAAATGTTATCTAATAGTTAGATAAAGTTTCATGTGATTCAAGTTTTTTTATTTAATAATCTTCTATATCTTATGAGTAATACGCGAAGGAATATTATATAAACGAGCCTAGATGGGTTTATGATTTTTTAGATTGCGATTTTTAAAGTTACACATCCTTTTGTCAATTTCTAAGTACAAGTTAAAATGTTTTCTTATTCTTCTGAGATACTAAAGTAGTAGATCAAAATATAATATATACTATCAAAGAGCTTACAAGGTACCTATCAATGCAAAGAATTTACATAATTTACCAAACACTTTCGACCAAACAACAAAGAACTTTTAAAATCAGACGAGGGCAGTGACCGGTACAACAGCTTTTCGTATGTAGGTGATCGACTAGTGCATTATGTAATGGAGGCGCGACAGAGAGCCCCGCCTGTCTGTGCAGTTAACTCACTTTCCGCCGTAGCTGGTACCATTTTTATTAAAAGATTATACATTTTAAATATTTTTAAAATTATGTATTGTGCATTCTGGCAACGCTGTGAATGCGTGCCAAAATTTGGCGCACAAGCGACGCCATGATGAAATAAAAAGGCGGAGATTTTGAATTTCGTATCATGTCCTTACCTGTCAAATTCGAAGAGTCCTAAGCGATTCTACTGCCATTTTACACAACGCGTAATTTGGTACAATAAAAAAGACACATGATTCGAATTATTTATTATTATTCTATTTCAATAAAAACATGCCTTATTTGGGGAGACTGGGTGTCATTCGAGGTCAACGAACCGACACAAAACCAACTGAACATATTTACACCCCAAAAATATGCAATCAGAATCCTTTGTAGTAGTAGAGAAAACAAGACCATTTATTTAACTAGAACCATTACGGATCTTGAGTTGCCGCGGCCTCACAATGAGCTATACAAGCAAAGTCTCAACATTGAAAATTCAATGGTCTCACATATGTGGGGTGCGAACTAAAATCCTAGGCAAGAGAGAATCAACCACAAAAAAAATAATCGGAATTTTAAAAAATATATAACTAGAATATTACGATCTCGCCTTTATTAAATGAAAATGTTTTTAGCTTTCTGTTTATTGCTTTTTTAAATATAAATACCAATCTAAACATTACCATTTATAATTTTATGTATTTCTTTTCTATGTAGGTACAAACAATCTCTTGAGATTTTTGGAAACTAATGTGACGAACTTTGAACGGATACATCTGAAATATTACATGCGTATTTAAGTGACCCAAATCTCGGATTGTAATTTAGAAAATTGGACTAATCCTAAATTGAGAAGTCACAATAGATACACGGATATGATTACATATTTAAAAAAAAACATTCACCTTCATCGTCATAATCATAACTGTCGATGTTTATATTCATATGACACGACAAGTAGCAACTACTATAGGTACATCAGCAACTTTAGCCCGTCCCGTGATTAGTAACCCCTGACTTATCCAAAATGGCTATTTCAACAGGTTTCTCGCGTCACCGCGATTCCAAAAATACCCATATACGCTATGCTTGCTCTACATATTGGTCAAATCCTCCTCCATGCCAAGTAAATCAGGACGCCCCTGCAGCAGCACCTGCGTGACTAGGATCGAATTTTCTGCCACCTGGTGGTGCTTACGGATACCCAGGGTGGCTGCAAACCAAATTTGGTTAAGATCGAACTACAGTAAGTCTTCGGACTTACGGACAAACAAACGCACAGCATGCATCAGACTATATGCTCGTCCTACGTTTATACCATTGATTAAATAACAAGGTTACATATATAATCAAAGGTTATACTACGGACGCAATATTACCAAAAAGCAATATTAATGAGTGCTCTTTGTTTCGAGAAGCGATCAATAAACCCACTGCTCCTTCTTAGCCGTTTGCCAATAAATAATTCCTATTCTCAAAAAATCAATTCCGACGATCGTTTATCAAAAATATTGCAAAGCAATTATCTCGATTGCATAGCTTGAACTCGAGATTGCGATTGATAAACGCGATGGTAAATTCGCCAGCACGTGGCCTACTAAATTTACTAAAATGCGAGAGAAGGTTGCCCAGCGGTATGGCGGTAAAGGCAGAGAGGTCGTGGTAGGAGAATGTTTTAATTTTACCAGACATGGCGTGGACGACATTTTCAGGATACACACTCCGAAGAGCGCTCGCTTCTGCTGGACTTTCGGGCAGTGTATTTTTACACGAGTTCATAGAATTTATTTATTGAAATTTTCTTTTTACTAGCAGTGTTTTGTAATTAGGAAAAGTGTGTGCTAAATATAAACAAAAGTGTAATTCAGCTAATTGTTTGGTAAGGTAAGGTTATTATTTAAAAAGTGTTGTTTTAAAAAAGTTGTCTCTTTCCTGGAACTCAATAGTTGTTAACAAGCTGTCATTAAGCAAGCACTAGATGTGAAAAGTTGTCATTAAGGTTTAGTTTCCAAATTTTGATCATCCTTCATTGATTTTAATACAAGATATTGAGCAATTCTTAACTAGTTTAGGAAAGCTATAATCTGTATAATATTATAAAATATGAATCGCTTATTCACTTGTGGTATTATTATACCTATTATTATTATTATAGCTATTTGCAAGAGTTGACCACATTTCAAGTTTGCAAATATTATAAGTAGTGTGTGAATTTATATAAACACACGAAACAATTACTATATACATATTATTGATTGATCCATAGACGAAATATTGATTATTTTCATTCGTATAATATTCTCCATTAGCTTGTATGACTTTTTGGAGTCATGGGTATGAAATCCACGAGATTCTTGCAGTTTTTTAATGATTTGCGGGTTTCGAAACCATACCCAAATTACTGCTCATACCATCTTTGTGTCTGGTTATCTAAGCCTGAACATAATAATATCATTGGGATAAATTTAAATCCGGTGAGTTTTATTGCCCATAGTCATATAGCCTCTTGTTCATAAATATGGCTCATATTTTATAGTCGTACGGCCTATAGTCATATAGCCTGATTTTGAAGTAATTCTTGATTATTTTAGACTATGTCATGAGAATAAATCTTGCTGGAAGATCGCTATGCTATTTGGGTCAGTTTTTCAAGTACCAATTACATTGTTGTTCGAATTTTACTTGTATTTCTGACTCATATAATGGAATTACAAACTGAGAAATAGGTACCTACAACGAATTTAATCAAACAAAATTGTCCTTGCTTGTCCTTGTAAAGTAACCTTTTAGTATAATTCCCCTGAAATATATTTCCTAACCCCAATCTAAAGTAATGAGGAATTACCTCCCAAATAAAAAGCTCAAGTCGCTTGAAAGGCAAGGAAACTCACAGGATTTAAATAAAAGCCATTGACAAATTGTGGGCTATTTGTAGCCCCGGCGTCGATAGGCCTAATAAATAATAAAAATAAAAATAAGGCTTGGGAAATTTGCTAACCCTGCAAATATATTTTTGAAAATGATAACTCGTGATTAATATTGTGGAATCATATGTAATAGTATAGGATACTCTGTGTACATATTATATGACCTATCCGTATTTTCTTTGTTATTCACAGCAATGAAATCCGTTTACCACTTTACAAGCCTATGGCTGCTGGCGTTATGGTCACAATGGACACCCTCAGGGGCATTTCCTGATGGCGCTCCTGTTGATGCTTGCGTCAAGCCCAGGCCTAATACTCCATACCATGGACAGGCGAGGCCTCAGTCACAACAAACGCGACCATACGCAGTAGTCGCTGATACGTCATACTACGCACCAGGATCTGTCATATCAGGTACAAAAACTAACTGAGAAACCGGCATATATCAACTATATTTATTTTATTTTATTTGAACAGTTAGAATCGAGGGTCAGGAGCCGTTCAAGGGTTTCTTCCTGCAAGGTCGCGATGTTGCCAGCGGAGAATGGATTGGCGAATGGCTCCCAACCTCAAATACAACTTCTTTGCCAGAATGCAGCGCCATCACCCATGCAGATCCGCAGCGGAAACTAAAAGCACTTCTCGTATGGCGAGCGCCGAATAACGTCCCCCGCAATTCTCAAGTTTACTTCACGTAAGTGTCAGCACACAACAAGACGATGTCAGGTTCAATAAATTTCCCTTTAAAATGATTTTTGCTACTACATGTGTAATTACTTATCGCGTTGCATCATCCCACACGATTCAGACTCGCTCGCAGGTTATTGCGCTTGAACCGGGTTCGCGTTACGAAATATATATTAGCATCTAAAAGGAAGCTTGCGACAGAGTCATTGTGGGAACCTTTGATCCGCCGCTCAGATGTGATTGGTTTACTGCTTCTATGGCAACTAGGTCACAGCCCGAAGCGCATATTTCTAATTCATACGTGAAAGGAGCCATGCTCGAATATGGAATCGATGCAAAGCGAATAAGGTCAAAAGCCCGCATCGGAAAGCAATTTATGAATTCTTTTGTATTTCAGGGGGACCGTCTTGAAAGACTACGGTACATTTTGGTCGAACATTGTAGCCGACACCGGAGACAACAGTCTACAAGTATAATAATAATAATGCAATTATCATATTTTCCAAATAAAACATCAAAAATAAAATTTACACTTTTTCTTGGCACTTTTAGGACGGCGTCATCTACATATTAATTGTATGTCACCTGCTACGGACGAACCCGTCCACCCCGGAGTGTTTCAACGAACTTTATCGCTATATCACCCCGAGGCGAAACGCAGCGGCTTGGGGACGTAGACAAATCTACGTACCAAACTCCACCACTGCCCGTCAGAGTCCAACGCCTTACGGCGAGGCACAGGGAATTGCCACCCTGCGGGCAGCCTCACCCCCTGACTACCAGATTTAGTCAGATTCCTCCAACCACCCGTCTGGTTACAGGTTCGAGATCGCTTGCGCGGTCCGCAAGCGGCATTCCTGACTGGAATATGGCGGATACGGGGCGGCCATTACTCGGCAACTCTCACCTGAGATCGGGTGGCTCATACTATCATTTCTATGGATAAGCAGCTAGAGGTACCTACTTACCCCCCCTTTCTTAAGCATACACTTCTAAACTCCTCCAGGTATTCGTCAGTGACAACACGGCCGGTTTGCTCGCCCCGTGCGCCATCTGTCCAGATCAGCCCGAGCTCCCGTCCCCAGGTCCACCGCACAGCGGGTTCACCGTGTTGGTCCCTCTTCGGGGAGTCTCCTGGATAGGAGCTTCTCCACGAGCTGGGCCGACCAAAAACACAATGGCCATCATAGCCCAGACTGCACAGAACCATTATGATCCATCATGATCTAGAAATGGTGCAGAAAAGATTCCTTATAGATTCATGTGCCTAAAGTAATATGGGTATATCCTTAATTGTATCTGAGAGCATTCATTCGTGAAATGGTTGGCTGCAACTCCCTTCAGCCGAAAAGAGATGTGTTGGCGGTGCAGCACGCCTTCCAATTACTTAGAGGAAGAGTAGATAATGCCAGTCTTTTGGAGAAGTGAATTTACATGCCACGAGCGACTCTCAATTTATTCTCACTCTCTCATCCACGCAAAAGTCTCGGTCAAGTGGGAATACTGCCGCGATCGTTAGCCACGCTGAATGGTCTGAACTAATTAGCGCCACAGAGTATAGATATCTTCGACTGGAGATTTAGATAATTTTGAGTAGCAATTAATTACATAAACTTAATAGTTACTTTTTGTGCTAGGTTTCTATAAACGTTCAGACTCTGCGCTCCGCGTACAATGCAAGCCCTTGCAACGAACAATCCACGGATCGTAGCGAACGTTAAGCAAATGCTCGCGCGGACTCGTACAGACTAACAATGGGTCATTCTGTCTCTTAGTTGGAACCCATTCCGGAGTCCATTCTATTAGCAAGAAGCAGTTCCGAAAGAGCGGATTCTACTCCGAATTTGAAACCGACAAATATCGCGCCGACTAGCCACTCCATTCCGAGGATCTGGCTCCTTCTTTTGGTTTCACTACTCTATCGCACCGGCGACGACGCATCATTCTATTCCGAGAAGCCGGTTAGTAGAACCCGGGTGCTCCCGGAATGATCCATCGCTCGTTACTCCGCATAGGGAGACGGTCATTCCGGACGACACCAATGTTCTATTGTGAGTCAGCTGCTCTGCAGTAAACAGGGAATCGGTCAGTCCGATTTATTTTCGATTAATTCGGCGGGCAAGCGCGCGCGCGCGTATACATGAGAATAAATATTTCCCATTGATAATAAATGATAGCGATATATTGTAAATATCTTCCAAAAAAAGGAACCCGGAATGGTCGTATAATTTTAGAGGGGGGTGCGGATTTCTTACGGATAGAGGAGTGGGGTTTAGAATCTGGTGCTCCCGGAATGAACGGGTGCATCACTATTACAGACTATGGAAATATGGTGCATTGTTGAATGAATAAAATTAAATAAATTTCCAATAGTGCTATACAATGATCAAGTTGTTTTAATCGCCCACCGCCTTAGCGCGTTGGTGTGAACGATCTGCGATGGTCCCGCAGCCGTCAGCTCACGGCTCAGAATGGTGGCTATTATTGTCCAACTACGTGTCTTCTACTGCCATCACATACTGAAAGTGCATACGCACTTCATGTCTCATACAAAAATTCTTTATCGCTATTGCTATTTCAACGATCGCCCAATCGCCCTTACTTTAAGGTAGGCTATTTCCGGAAACGATTAAATTATGTATGTATTGACCATTCTCAAGGTCTTGAGTTTTTTTTAAATATATAAAACACTTATTACGTCGTCTTATCGTGCCTAGGGTCAACGAGCCGTACCGGTTAACAGTCATTATGATACTACAGCATTTAGTTCATTTTTGCCATTACCTCCCTTATTTTCATTGTCTGATTACACACGGCGTCATTTTATGGCGAATGGCAGCAAATTTCATTAAAAATCCAACTGATTTACAGCATTTCAATATATTTGGAAGGCGCCGAGAACAATAGCGCGTATTTTTTCTCGCGACTATTGACGCTATTGCGCCGCAGTATGAGTAAGTATCTCGGTTTGGGGTCAACGAGCTGTTTGCCAAGAGGACATAGCCGGAATACCGCCACTTCCGCATCGAGGCCCGTGGAAGGCTTCTTCATCTGTCGGTACTAAAACCGATCGTGATTACTCATTTGTTCGACGATTATGTAAGCAAACCGCAACCGGACGCTGACATGGCGATAGATCTACATCGTCGATCACCGAGATCCAGAAACGAAACACGATTTGAAGGTTACACCATAAATAATGCGATTAATGAAAAAAACATTTAAGTTTGAAATCGAAGACTGTCGCGGTAGTTTGACATTATATAAGAAATACGAAGCGAATTTACCGCGTTTGGTTTTTAGCACCCGATATTTCGGCGATGTTACAAGCGCCGTTGTCCAGGGTAGACTGACGTGCTGTCAATCGTCATCCTTTGTTCTGCGGGTAGGCGGCAAATTGCTGAGGTTACTACGCAGATTAGCTGTGGTGGGACGGCGGGTTCGGCACGCGTGAATTTTTAAAATCCGCCGTGCATACAACACTCACTGTATCTTGTGTTACTTCCTTCTGCTCGGAGATTGGCATTGGGGTTCCACGTACTAGAGAGTTTGACACCGTCGTCTCTATTGAAGTTCGGGTTCTTCTTATTTCAATGACTTCCCGGATCATGCGGGGAAACTAAAATTGTTCTTTGGAGAGCACAATGGGATTTTGAATCTGCACCCAGTGGTTAGTTCCGCTATCCAATATGTGTGGCTTGATGTGTTCCATCAGTCGAGTGGCTAAGGGACGTTTCGTTTGTCGAAGTAGCCTAACTAACCCACAGCTGCATTCGATTTTATACACACCCGGAGTTTGCAGTGGTATTACATCCTTTACAGGCCTCAGAGATCGAACTATATTTTAGGTTGGTTTGAAGATCGTTTTTATATCGAATTTGTTATACATCTTATTATTCGATCGGCCATGCCCTCTCGGATCGAATTTGATGTCACCTGATGATGCTTAGATTCACTCAGGGAAGGTGCATACAAAATTCGGTTAAGATCGGACCACATGAAGTCTTCGGACATAAGCACAAACAAACGCACAGTATGCATCAGACTATATGGCCCGCCCCACGTAATATATTATGAACTGGCCAGAAAGAAAAAAACACAGAATGTTAAGTTATATATATCCTTAGCAAACTGTTTGAGAAAAGTGTGTATGATTAGCTCTACATTGCAACAAGACTATTAAATTTTGCCTCAACAGCGTGGCTTTAGGTCGGGATGGTCGACTGTGACTAAACTTTTGGTGATCTCTGATTTCCTTTTCGCTCAAATGGCTAAACGTATCGACTTCAGTAAAGCCTTTGATAAAGTTTATCATATAATCCCTATTAAGAAGTTGCAACTGGTTGTTAAACATGGTGATCTGCGGTGGTTTACCTCTTATATAGAATACCGATCTGAAAGTGTATTGGGTGGATTTAAGTCTGACTGGGTAAAAACATCATCTGCAGTCTCGCTAGATAGTCAACCTACTCTGATCACTATTGTTTACCATATATACAAATACATATAAACTATATCCACCAGTGCTTTAATTTTTGTAAATTTCTCCTTTTGTCGATGATATGTATGCAATCGATAAAGATCATGGACGATTATAGGATCTCATTCTTATTAATTTAAAATGATCTAAATAGACTGTCCTTATACTGTACTACAAACCGACTACACAGAGACTTGGTGGACGAACATAAATCTACGTACCAAGCTCCACCTCCTTATCACGAGGCACTAAGAATTTTCAAACCCTGTGAGGTATCCTCGTGCCCTCGCTCCCAGATTTGGTCGGATTCCTCCGACCTTCCGTCTGGTCGCGAGTTCGAAGTCGCTTGCGCGATTCTCTGCCTTGAGTAAGCGGCAATTCCTCACTGGAATTATCGCGGATACGGGGCGTCCTTTGCTCGGCACAACCACCCTAGATTGTATGGCCCACGTATCGTTTCTAGGGTAGATAGCTTGAGGTACCTACTTAACCCCACTGTCTTAAGTCGCATTACGCTTCCAGACCCCTCCAGGTATCAGTCAGTGACAACACGGCTGGTATGCCCGCCTCGTGCGTCAGCAGTGCAGTTCCGCCCGAGTTTCCGTCCTCAGATCCACCGCACAGCGGGTTCACCAAGTTGTTCCTACTTCGAGGAGGTTCCCATATAGGAGCTGCCGGCCAAGTTGACATAACGGCCGTCATAGCCCAAGCTACACGAAACCGTTAATAACCCATCACCGGGATACAGAGGGATTTCGACCATGTCACCGCATCACCGGGATACAGGGGGCCCCTCTTCAGGAAGGTAGTTGAGCCCGCCCGAGGTTTTCCGCAGATTCGCTGCGCATCGGGTTTTCTGGGTCCCTCATCGAGGAGGCTGCTGGATGGGCGTTGAGCTGTGAGTCGGGCCGACCATGATAATAAGAGTCGGCCATTAGAACCCGAGCTGCACGGCCCCATTAGGCCCTTAAGCATAGAAATAGTATGCTGAGTTTCATTCTCAAACTGTCAAAAAGTTTAACTACAATAAGTCCCTTGAAATTTTATATCATGCCTATGTCCGAAGCCACCTGGAATACGCTTCACAAATTTGGTTTCCGAACTTGTGTAATGTCTACATCAATAGGATCGAAAGCATTCAAAATATGTTCTTAAGAAACTTAAATTATCGTTTATATGTAGCTTTCTTCGACTATAATGAAGCTGCTGACTATCATAGTCTGATAACATTAGAATTGAGAAAAGTCTGTTCAGATGTTATATTTTTATTCATGATATTACATATTTCTATTGACTGTTCTGAACTGCTTCAGCTCATAAATTTCCGTGTGCCCTAATCCAGGCGCCAAATTGTCTATTTCACCTCTCTCAAGTAAGTACAAACTACGCCCAAAATTATATGTATGTGTAATGCTTATGTATATG
>JAOPUG010000276.1:30124953-30149354 GCA_027564375.1 Micropterix facetella | reverse complement strand
GGTTAATAAAATCTTTGCTTCGCCAAAAACTAATAACTATTAAATACCTCAACGAAATCTAGCCACGGAAGGAAAAGCACTTAGGTAATTTTTTGGTCAAAATATGAACATTTCACAAAGTAACAATTTTTGTACGATACATTGGAATAAGCACTTAAATCATCTGATGTTCCAATATCCAGCTACATACTATGGTCCTAATCACTTATGTATCTATTTTAAATCATCTGACATTCAAATATTCCGCTACATAGTGTGCTCCTAGTCACTTATGTATCTATTTTATATCATCGGACGTCCAAATATGCAGCTACATACTATGCTCCTAATCACTTATGTACCTATTTTAATTTAGTGGCGGCAATAAACGCGGCGGCAGTTTGGCTCGGTTTTGTTTTGCTCGGCTAGGCATATATATTTAAAATAAAAGAGGTGGCAATAATAAAAACTTATGTCCGGTTGCATTTGACTAGGCCATGTCAAACAGTCCATGTTTTTGAATATTTTATTGATGGAAGTGATCAGAAGTGGTCATTGTCATTATCTTTCATATCATGTCGAATTCTTCAGAATAATATTGTGTTGTCTCAAAATAATTAAATACACTAATAAAATAGGTTACCAATAACTGAAATCAGATAATTTAGTGTTTACGGAAAAATATATTATTTCTTCAAATGTAGCATAAAAACTAGTTAAAAATGCTACACAATTAAAGCATTGAAACAAAACCGCCTTATTATATTTTACGCCAAACACTAAAAACCTCCTCGTATACATTTTTAGGTACAAGAATTTTTCGACTTGTGCTTTTTGCTTCCCTGGCTAGAAATATAATAATACAGCAGCAAGCGCAAACTATGCTTAACTACAAAGCTTCAATGTCTTGTAGGGACTATCTTCAAGTGCAACTTTTTAACTCGACGGTAAATGTAAATTTCATAAATGACATTTGTGGTAATGTTTGAAACGTCATAGTTAGTCAAATAATAATAATAAAATCAGTACAAGTGGTACCTATCTTAAGAAAATAGCTAATTCAGTGCATTTTTTTAGAAAATCACTTGAAAGACGACGATGATGATGATAATCACTTGGTTACCCTGATTAAACCGATAGCACAGATAAGACGATGTTTGCCACTAGTCTGACCACCCGCACGTAGTCCTTAATGGACCATTGTAACTAAGGTCAGTACTCCTAACTTTACCTGCAACCAGTCCACCTGAGATAGAGCCCACGACGGTTAGACGGTGTACACATCGGTTGTAGCTACCTCTTTTTTTTCTCCTGATAGCCAGAGCCTGAAACCTCTTCTGCTCCACAGCCTCTAGATGTTTGTTGTGTGAAGGTGTTTGTTGAGCCGGCAGTGCCCCATTAGCGGTCTCACTGTTTTCCGTAAGTTGTTCATGGAAAATCTCAAGCAGTATCTAGTTATTCTGAGAGTGGAGGGGGGGGGGGGTTGTAACCATTTTCTTGTTCACCTTTCTTTATCTCAATCTCTGGTTCTGTCTCAAATTGCGGATCTTGTGTATTATCGGTTCTGGCTTAATTTGAGAGTTTTCCGATCCCTTTCGTGCCAGTCTGTCCGCCTTCTCATTAACCCTGTTTGTACTATTTATCTTCATCCAAGTAAGGCTTATTATGTTATCTTTTGCAATTTTTTCATGGGCTTCATGACATGCACCTACTGGTTTTGATATCTGCCCGTAGTTTTTAAGTGCTAGAACAACGGCTCCCAAACTATTTTTGCCCTGGTCCGGTTATTTTTATGCTTCCCCTTCGCGACCTAAGGCCTGCTCTGTCATAGGTAATACTAATCATCACAGAAATACACACTCTTTTATTGGTCGCTTAGGTCAAACTGAGCGAGCGGATAACGGAGAGCAACGTTGCGGGCGGGGCGAATAAAATAAAAATCGCGGGACGACTTATCACTCGTCTTATTGGATATCTGCCGTAGGGCGCTCGTCCCTGTGACACCACATCCAGAAATCCGGGTCAATGGGCCCGGCTCACATCAAGCACCGCTAAAGGGCACTTGCCCATCGGTAGACGTCACAGGCCTTATACAAAACCCATCGACTGACTCACGGCGATCACTCGTCTGTATAGCGGTGTTTGCGCTGACGAAAACATCGCATCTCTCTCGCCGCCCGTACGACGAGTTACGCCACTTGATCATGTACGAGTATGGTTCGTTATTTATTCGTCGATCATTTACGAGTATAACAAGGAGACAATGTTGCGACCCGTTATTTTATTTTTGTGGCCCGACCCACAATTTGAGATACGCTATGCTACAAGCACCGGCAAACGCTGTGCTATCTGTGAAAATATTTCCCTCTTTAATCTCAACTGCAGCCACAATATACCCAAGGCTTCCGCTTAAAATATCGTGGCATGAGGACTCAATAATTTACTCAATTTTAGTCTCAGATCTTGCGAGCATACACCCACTTCAGTATCTTACTCTGTTTTTGAACTATCAGTATATATTGCCTGTCGGAACCCATATCAGTTTCGTCCTCTCCTTAATTTAATCTGACCCTTCTTAAAAATGTGTCTGTGAGCATTTTGCTGATAATTAGCTAATTTCACCATTGGAAAATCGTTGGATACTTAATATAGGATTTCCCTGTGCTTTGTCGTTTTCCCTTGTGTATTCAAAAGTTTTAGCTGAATAGCTGTCCTTTCTGTGTCTTCTTTTAAAAAAAAGGTCTAGGGAAGGTAGACCCACTATTACTTCAAGTGCCTCAGTGTATGCCATCCTTATAGCTTCTGTGGCGCGATTCTATTAATTTGCATAAGAAATTTTTGAAGGTTTTTTTTTCAAACTTCAATATGATGTTTGAAAAATTACCAAAAATGTAATTTATGAATTTTACATACGTTGTAGCCATAAATTATTTTTCCAATAGCCCGTAGCGTACATATGCCAACCATAATTCAGTTACAAATACATAATATCCTTAAAATTCCAACTGATGTTCGACTTTTACTTAATAAAAATTAAAGACACAGACAGACAAATTACAGAAATAGAGTACTCGTATTTAAGACAAAATGAATTAATAGTTGTTATTATTCCATTTAAAAGTCGCCGTAAACTTTAATTTCTGGTTTATATATGTTTTTTACGTCTTTTTTTTTAATTGAGAGAGAAAAAAGGTTTTTTTCAAGAGTGCCATAGAAGAGGTCATTTTCTATGTTTGTGATGAAATTTACCTCAATATTATAGTTTCTACTATCCGAGTCATTTCAGATTTTGTCACAAAAACATACATAAATAACTTGAAATCCCTGAAATCACATATTTAGGTAAATTTAGTTAAATACATAGTAAATAATCTCAGGGCATGCGGAAAAGATGGAAAATCAACAGCTTTCGTGACGCGCTCCTTGTAGTAAACCAGAAAGGCATTTTGATTCTGGGGTTAAAGATCTAAATGCACATGGAGGTGACAACTCAAAAAAGAAAGCCAGGATAGGGTGGAATGGAAGAACATTCTTGACGAAGCCAAGATTTTTATACTCTTCACGGTAACGGCCCGCCTTAATGTCTATCGACATTATCTTACCGGCCAGGCAGCCGGCTTTTTATAACACCACGTGGCAGTACTCAGGCGGTCACCCATCCAAGTACTGACCACGCCCGAAGCTGCTTAACTTTAGCAATCTCACAGGAACCAGTGTTTCAACGCGGCTACGGACGTTACTTTACAAGAATTACAATGAGTTGTAACGCTAATGATGATGATGATGACGAATAACCATAAAAAGATTCATGATTTCTTATGTAAATTTTGAGGTCTAACATTTCAGGAACTAAAAGACTTAAAAAAACTAATAGCGCAGAAATTTAAGTTTAAGCTCTCAATTGACAGTGGCTCATATTGATCCACATATGGTTGAGGGTAGTCTTCACTACAATTCTCTATTTTGTGAAGTAATATGTGCTTCTTACCTCGATCCATTATCTGCAATTAAGCGGATTAAATGAAAGAAAAATAATGCTTGCAAAACGAACCTATCATTACTCTAGCGGGTACTGCATTCCATTCCAGCCAAAACGTTATAAACGATGAAGTCACCAAAATGATGCCCGGTATAAAAACGGTCGTGAAGTAAAAAGATCTGTCTCTCGTAAAGATGAGATCCACTTTGAGACAGCTGTAATTACCTATAAAAAGCGAGCAAAACAATAACGACAACCCAAAAACATCGAGACCAAAAGAATACAGGTGCAATTAATAACATCGAATGGATGGTGGTGTGGTTAGAGAAAATGCAACGGCCAGCTCTCGATCTCGCATGTTACAAAGCGAATCAAAAATGATGGGGTTAATGTTCTAGTCAGCGTTCCCGCAGCAAGTTGGCAAGCACCGCTTCTTATACGGCTCTTAAGTACCTATCATGGATCTGGCCGGAACCGCGTTCCACTCCAGCCAAAATGTGATGAACGACGACGTCACCAGGATAATTCCTGGTATGAACACTGTCGTAAAGTAGAAGGCTCGGTCTCTTGTGAAGATTAAGTCCACTTTTAGACAGCTGTAGTTTCCTGTATCATTGTAATTAAAAAAATATTTTAGGAGTTTTATTTCTCCTATGTAGGTAACTACTTACATTCTGTATAAATGTCTTAAATTCTACTGTATCTAGATGATTCAAATTGTATAAATGTAGATAAAAATTTCGATAGATAATAAAGATTTTGGCATTTTGCATAACTATCTCAATCAAGTTTGCATAGCTCATATATAAAGGCTCTTTCAGACTATATACCATTTTGTTAAAAAAGTATCCACCCTTAATCGGCAAAAATACGCTTCTTCATACAAAATAAATTTACTCTAATTTCCTAAAAGTACTCCCTTTGGCAATGTCAACCTCTCAGCGATGTCACCATAGTGGAACGCATATTCTAGAATTGTGTTCAGCTGTGCTATTGCATTACGTAAAGTATCTTATCTTGATTCAAAACGGTTGTTTTAGGCGGAATTTTCAAAGGGGGGAATATACAAAATCATACGGAACCATGGCTCAGAGTAGGCAGCCATATTCATCACTGGAATGTCAGGACGCGGGATCCTGCATGACCACAGGGGCCTAATGGCGTCGTGCAGCTCGATTTATAACGGCCAAACGCTGTATATCTTGGCCGGCCCGACTTATGGATCAGCTCCCATCCAGCAGCCTCCCCGAAGAGGGATTATTGCGCATCGCGACTGATCTGGAGAGAACCCTCGGGCGGCTCTGAATGTCTGAGCACTGGTCGGCACATCGGCCTTTGCTTAGCAATCCTTCTGAAAAAGGGCCCTCTGTATCTCGGATATATGCGGTGACATGGTCTGATCCAAGTGTATCCCGGTAATGTGGAATATGCACTCGGTGAAAACTTCTGATGAATGGATATCTGAGGCACTGGTCAGTCTGCCGGTCCTTGCTCAACAACGAATAACCAGGGGAGTTTGGAAACGTAATGCGACCTAGACATCGGTGGTAGTTAGATACCTATAAGCAATCTATCCTAGATAATGCTGTGTGTAATGTTTAAAAAAAAAAAAAAATGATACGTTGCCACCCGATCTCGGGTAGCAAGCCGAGTAAAGGGCGCCTCGTACCCATGATAAGGTAGAAGAACGCACAAACGGCTTCGAGCCTACTACCAGAAGGATCAGAGAAATCTGGCCACATCTGGTTGTCGATTGTCCAACTGGGCTTGAGCATTCCCAGTGCCTCGCGGTGAGCTGTTGGACTCTCACGAACTGTGGCGGAGCTTGGTGCGTAGATTGCCTTTGTCCAAGTCCGTGCGTTCATTTTGGGGCGACAAGACGATAATTTTCGTTATAACGCTCCGAGGCGGTGGGTCCGCCCGAAGCAGTGACACTCATAAATTTACCAAAGTCCACACTTGGTCAATGACATCCTAACAGTTCTGTGCAGCTTGTGTTATCTTCGATCGGCACAACTCACAGTTCAACTCCTATCTAGGAGTCTCCTCGAAGAGGGACTTAACCTGGCGAAGCCGACGTGCGGATCAGGGGGAAAACCTCGGGTGGACCTGGGCGGTTGTTGTAGCCATGCTGTCATCATAGTCGGCTTGCTAGCCATGCTGCTCAATTGGCAAATAACCAGGGGAGTCTAGAAACGTACGTTTTCTATGACAGCGGTGGCATGTCGTCTATCCTTAGAAACGATCCGTTGTCCATAATCCCGGGTGCGTTTGGCGGGTAAGAATGCCTCGGATCTGCGATTAATTAGAGTTACGAATTGTCGCTTACATAAGAGACCGTGCAAGCGACCTCGAATCCGTGACCAGACTGGAGGATGGAGGAATCCTTCCAAATCTGCTAGTAAGGGAGTGAGAACTGCCCAATTCGATGGAATTTCCCAGTATCTCACTGTAAGGCGTTGGACTATTACGGGCTATATGAAGTAGTGGGATGTGTGGATTGTTTGGTTCGCAAGTCTTTGCATCTCATCCCATGGGAGAAAGAACGATCAATATCGTTATAACTTCCTGGGGTAATGGGTTCGTCCGTTGTATTAACACCTCCCAACTGTCCGGGGCGTGGTTTGCTGTCCACTGTTGCAGCCATCTTTGAAGCGGCTGCAACTCCTTTATCTACAAGGTGCTCGAGGAGGTCGTTCCCGAAAGCCTGCTGGATCTTGCGAAGGGTTTCTACTTGGATATTTCCGAGATTTCGGTCAAATTTGATATAATGTGAATATTTTCGTCCTCGACAATCTGACGGACTTTCACTACATTCCCTCACTCATTGGCTGATTGCCAGCGACTGATGCTTTCCCCTACTTATCTCCATGCATTGAAACACGCTTCCCATGTTTTATTTGTTTACGAGGAAAAAAATAATGTCGGGTTCTGTCTAAACATAATTCGTCTAGGTGGACAAGCCATTTACGATTTTTTGTTATAGTAAAGCTATAATTAGAAGACCACTTTTTCCTGGCTTATTTTAGAAATCACCGTAAATGTACTGTTTTGGATTCATATTGAAAGACTGCATTCTTTCCTGCCTCGTTGCCTGTAATCATTACGAGAACTTCGGTGTATCATCTGCGTATGTATTATTTGTAATTTTTCAGCTGATCATAATTTTTCTTTCCTAATTTTGCTAGGGCATTCCTGAAAAATATCTTCATAAAGGCAGCAGTCTTGCTTCTGATTGCTATAGTTATAAATATTAAGTTCTTACCTATGGAATTGCCATTACACAAAGGAAGTTTAAGACTAACATTTTTATTTTTTGACCCAACTCATGGTTTAGTTCCCATCTAGTAGCTTCCTCGTAGAGGGAACTATACAATGAACTATAGTTGGTACAATGCATCAAGTGCCCATATCGAATTATATGTATGAATAATGTCAATCACTGGATTCAAGAAACTTGTCCAATCGGGTCTTGAACTGATTTACATTCGCTAATTCGATCACTTACTGCGGTAAGCAGTTACAATCGTCGACAACTCGATTCGAGATAAAATGCCTTCCGAGGATTTGTGTGATACGCGCTCTATTGGGTCAGTTTGAAGATGTGTCCATGAAGATTGGTATTGGCATTAAAGTAGAGTATGGTAGGGAGGTCACTGTAGCTATAATATCCTTAAAGCACCTTAGATATCGCGATCAGGTCTCCGTTCGCCTGTTCTGTAGTGTGGGCAGTTTCAACATTGAGAGTCTCTCCTCGTATTACACTTTCCTCATTTACCTTGGGGTTTTCGTGAAACGTCTCTATACTCCTTTCAGCCATTGAATATCCTTGACAAAATGCGGATTCCAAATTTAGAAATCATATTCTAACAATGGCCTGATGTATGTCTTGTAGATCTTCAGCATTAACTGAGGTATTAAATTTCCAAACGCTTTTTGAATTAAATATATTAAGCTATTTCTTTTATAGTTATGGCTGAGATATATGGTTTCCACTTTATTATATTTACCTCTTCAGTCAGTTCCTCGACCAGTTTTCGAAGAACGGGGAGTTCTTTTACCCTGATATTAGCACATTTTGCATAAATAACTTAACTTCCGTCTTCAGCTCGAGGCACTTTATTTGTATACATATTAGGTTACTGCAGACGTTACAGATATCCGTTTTACATTGAGCACACTTTATCATCTCAATTTTACCAATTGTACACACTGCCATTTTGGAAGGTTTATTCCTAGTATGGCAACTTTTATTCGAGTAACAGCTATTAATTAATGGTGTTCGTTAATTCTACTTACATTTGACACTTGATTGGGAGGAATCCAGTTTCAATTTTTGAGATAATATGAATATCCTTTTTGTGATTTGTCATTACGTTCACCATTCACGGTTGAAACTGGGTCTCCACTGTGATTTCATGTGTGTTTTAGTTGTGATTTCTACGCTTTTTGTGAAGTTTTGCAGACATATAAAAAGTACAATTGTTCACTTTGACAGCTAGAGTTCCGTCACTTATCAGAATTTAGATTTAGTAGTCAATCATTTGCCCAACTCATGATTCTATCAAGGTTATCCTGAATTTGACCAAATTTTGGTGTCGTATCTCAGAAGAATTACAATATGTCGATGAAAAAAATTAAATTTGGTGTCAGTTTGGCAGTTTCCTTGTACACCGCACTCGTCGCTCCTTGTTTTACGTGTGTGACTACTAATATGAGATTTGTCTGGAAAGTTTGTACAAAAAAATGGTAGAAAGGCCTGAAGTGAACCGAAGGGGCGTTCGGCCGGTTTCCCCCACTCTACATATACGAACCCCAGTCTGAGCCCATGCGCTATACGAGTCAGTTAGGTCTGTCGCTTTCTCTTTTAACTGAATCCATATTGTACCTTCCATCGGCATGGAGCTTTCGCTCATTGAAGCATTGAAGCACCTCCTGGCCAGACAGTCAACGGAAAGTCCTATGTCGAAGTTATCAGACGTCTCCAAGCTCGAGTAGCCTGTGTTCGACGGAATTTGGCAGGTGGGGGGTGGTAGATCCTCTACCACGAGAATGCTCCTGTCCCACACTTCACTTGTTCATGCACTCCATGAAGTGCTAAGTCGATATAACTAGAGAATTCTGTTTTTATACAAGATCCATTTTTCATTGAAAGTGACGATCCGTTGCAGAATCATTTAATGTTGGTGTTGGTTCAGTAGAGTAATGCAATTTCGAAGTGTTTTTGTAGCTGTACCAGTGGTAAAAAAAGTCCGATTCAATAATTGTATCGGCACTTACGTTGAACGCTGCTGGTAGCTCATCCGTAGTTTGCGACGGATTCACTCCCAGTATCGCCCTTAATTCATCATCATCATCCACCTTACTCTTTGATCCGTTCTGCGTTGCAGCCATGACGGAACTCATATTCGGAAATACCGCGATTTTTTAACTTTTTCATGAATCCACTAATGAAAATATCCGGGCAATAACAAACTACAGAAAAAGAGAAATGAATGACTAATGTTGAAAAAGAGTTTGAAATAAAATCTATTTGAGTTTGTAGTTTCAGCTCAAATCGAAGTTATCCAAGTTCAAGTGGCCAGTGTGGAAAAAACGGCTATTACATAGGTAAGGCTTAATAACTCAAGTACTTATTCAGTTCAGATAATTTTCCTGTTTATAACTCACTGGTTTTCGCTTAAGTGGCACTTACAAATTTATTACTTACTTTGAAGTACCAACTAACCATCATTAGTTTGAAGGGGCCTTATCGTCAAAAGTTTTTCGGACTGTTTTGCAATATTTTGGAAACTGTGTACCTAATCTGTGCTACATATATAAAGGTTGCCTTTTAAGTTTTTACAAACGACCACTAGATGATGCTTGCTATTGAGATATGTCATTTCTATGTTGTAAAATTTCACATTGAGTTTTAAAAATACACTAAGTTTAAAGAGAACGTTTAAAAATATGATTTTGTGAAAACATGGAAATTTCACGTGAAGGTTTTCGTTGGATGATTGTTTATGATTTTAGTCAAGGTCTAACTCAACAACAATGCAAATAATCACTTCGTTCAACTTTTGGTAATGGATCACCATCAGAATAGACTGTTTACAATTAGTTTACAGAATTTCGTCGTGGTCGTGCATGGTCGTGAAGGTCAACCAAATTCAGTTGTTTTCTAAAAATCATCGTTGCTGTGAGCAACATCATTGAGAATATCGATAAGTGACTTTCAGCGAGATAGGGGTATTCTTAAGTATACCGAAGACTGCAGTACATTAGATTTTGCACGAACGTTTAGCTGTAAAAATGATCTTCTCTCAATGTATTCCGCATAATTCGACCGAAACTCAAAAAAAGGCTCGTATTAACGGTGTAAGGAAATGCATAAACAAATCGACAGAATCCGTCGTTTGGGTGTAGCAACAATCCACTGTTTGGGTGTTCCAAGATGAAGCAAATCCCACAAAATTTGATCGTTCAAGAAGCGCTTCCAAGAAAATGAGCGCTTGTTTTTTCGGTTGTAATGTAAATATTGTAACTATTCCTTTAGAGGATAGAAGAACAGTTAATGGTGAATGGTATTCAAAAATGTATATGCAGGAAGTCATAGACGAAATCAGCGAAAAACAATCGAAAACGTCGCATCGTTCTTCATCATGATAATGCCAGATCTTACATAGCACTTTAAACATTTGATTGAAAGGGAAAAACATGGAGTAATGTCTCATTGCCCGTATTCACATGATTTATCGCCTAACGTCAAACAAAAAATTCCTAATGCCAAACAAATAAGCGCGGATTTTCATGGCTCCAAGAAACTGTTGAAGCCTTCTACAACCCTGTTTTTGAAGTCTAACCTAACTTCAGAGTGGGAAAAATGTTTCGAGAATTGTTTTCAACACAGGAAAAGGTGTATAAAACTTAAATTTTGAAAAGCAATAAAATAGTTTGCTCAAAATAAATCTTTCCCAGTTGTTGTAAAAATTTAGAAGGCAGCCCTCGTACTCGTGATTAACGTATATTACTTTGTGCTTTGCACAATTAATAGTGGTGATTTTGAAGCAGTTTCGCATGCATTCCTGCTTTTGTTTCACGCTATAGACGTACATGACTTTATGCAATATTCCAGAAACTGGCCTCCGGACAGTGCGATGCAACACAAAATGACCTTAGTGATACTGATACCGATACTGACAACTAAAACATCGAATCAATCAATCATCAATCAACACACAGCGTAGTGATTGAAGTACCTTGCTCTTCAAATCGTCTCTGGCATAGATTACAAGCAAGTTCTTCATCGTCGATAAGCAGAGTTTGACCATCGGCTGCTTGGAAAGAAAACGGTTCAAATGACCACTCTTCGTAAAGGCCAATGTTTTACTTATACAGAAACAGTCATTGAAAAAAAATGTGAGTAAAATCAGCAGCGTCCATAGAAAGCGTGTTAAGAATTGTTTAAAAATCTACCATGGCAAATGATATACAGTGTTTTTTGAAGCCAGCTTTGAAAAATTGCATTAAAATTATGTACTTAAAGCTGAGTCACAGTATATAAATGTAAACAGTAGATCAACTCAGGAAGAGAAATATAAGACTACTACGAAGGTTCTAGATTATGTAAAACGAGTAGGTATAGCGCGCCTAAGGCGCCCATTGTCAAATAGATCCCCCTCCGTGCTTGTAAGCGTCAATTTTATATTGGATGTATGTAACGAAATTTAACCTGTCATGTTACCTTGCGTTGACCTCTCAGTATGACGCCGCACGCATTGGGCGCCAACGGATATTTCGCATTAGGCGCCACAGCGTTACAGAGTCAGTCAGTGAGTCAGCGAACAGTGTAACTATATATTACGGTAATCGATATTACCTATTCCCATTACTAATTTGGTAAGTAGGTAACTATTAATATTGGTTCCGAGAAGAAAATTTGCTCTTTTAGTAAATTTACCGACAGTCGTAAATATGTATTAAATAAGCGATACAGTGGGACTGATTCCGTTTACTCGTGAACTATAATAATATTGGAAATTACTTCAGGAGAACAAGATAGAGCAATACGTTAGAGCGGAATATGAAATGTACGATCGTCCAAAACTACCTGCCGAACTTACAGCCATCCGAATAAATTTGAACATATTTGGCGCGGCCTTAGATTTAGCCGCTGTTTTCGGTGCCGCTAGTTTTGATGCGGAAAAGTGACAACTGTTCATTTCACATTCTGCTCTAACATATTGCCCTGTCCCGTTCGCATGAACTAATTTCCGATTTTAGTTCACGAAGAAACACAATCGAGCCTATCTCACTCCTAACATGACCAAACTCTGTCCGCATAAACTACGCCAAATCCATCGACAAGAAACATTATTAACTGCTGGCCGATTTTCATTTATTTTAGATTTCTAAGATTTTGAAATATATTTGGAAAAAATGTCTTGTTAGGTTTTATTTAACTGCCACGTTCACCAAAGCAAACATTTACCAAACTACAATGAATGTTAAGATCCTCTACTCTACTCTATATTACCCCTTTCCATATTAGTCTACTCCATATTACTCTATTCCATATTAGTCTACTCCATATTACTGAACTGTTTGAATTGTTGCAATAAAAAGTGTAAGTAAAACAAAAAGAAAATCTATATCATTATTTTTAGTATAACGGCTAAAGTAGAGTAGTAAAATAGAATGAATTTAATTTAATTTTTATTTTTAATCTTTCAATTTTATCTATTTATCTCCACAATTCAAATAATTGGGTAAAATGTTTTGACACAGTAATGTAGAGAAATCTTTCATCTTTGTATCATAAGTAGTTTGGCAAATGTTTGCTAACATAATTTGTCAGTTAGGTAAACAAGACATGTCGATGGTTTTTACAAATATTGCAAACCGAGTTTACGACCTGGCAATGTACTGCTTAATTAGCCCTAATTGGTATTGTTATAACTGATTTGGCAGTAAAGACAGCACAGGATACGGCACTGAAGAATTCACACATCCATTAATCTAGCAGTATTTTCGCGCCAATAGCGATATTGTGATTGCCCAATACTTGACAATATAATGGTTTTTTTGTTACTGCCGAGTGTCAAATGCTAAATAAGGTCGGAAGGCGAGCCCACGTGACTTGCAAAGCGAAATCGGCCGCGGTAACCATCGATATATAAGGCATATATATGCCTTATATATCGATGGCGGTAACCACGGACGACATATGACGAACCTCCCCGAGATGCCGTGTAATATTTGTGTCTGTGTTAGTGAGGCATTTTTTTTATTCTTTATATGGGGTTGAGCTGATGTTTACATTTGTCTACTATGGCTGAGTTTAAAAAGAATCGCGCTACGGTGACTGAAATCCAAAATGAATGAATAATATTAAACAAAAATATATGTTTTTCTAATTTCTATTTTCTAATCTAAATGATTTTAAAACTACGGCTTCTTACTACTATATCTAACATAAAATTCTTCATTTTTGCACTCCCAAATTTGCGCACTTACCAGATAGATCGTCCGAAAAACTTTTGCACTTAAGAAATTTGATACGCCTGTGGGGGAAGTTAATAAAGCACTGTGAAAAGAAGTTCTCCTTTACCTCTCCAGCTGGCTTTGATTGGGCATGCGATCGTCTGATTTTGGATAAGGTACGCGTTGAGGGTGGTGAGACTTGGTGATTTTCTTAAAGTGTCCTCGTCGTTCTTCCAGACATAGGTGATGGCTGACTGCTCGTAGGATACTGGAAAAAAATATTTAAATTTTTTGATTATTTACATAATGGCATGATTAGTCCAGAAAAAGGCGTGAAAATTGTAAGAAAAATTAAGACGATCCATGGATTGCTGAAAATTTAAAACAGTTAAAACTACCTACTGTTAAGTAATGTAAAAACACAAAAAAATATTTTTACGAACAACCATGCTACAGAAAAGATACTCAGTTGCTGCTCAGTCATTTTCACTTCTATAATAATTTGATTTATTACAATTTTGCTAGAACCTCTGGATCTCATTTATGGCTAACCGGATTTCATTGCGAGCAACAACTAAATGTCATAATATAGAATATCCTTTTAAGAACAAGCACTCTTTTAGGGAGTGAATCTGTATAACACCAAGCAATTTCCATATAAATTTTATTTAAAAAATCCATTTAAATTTCACCGTCAAACCACGACTGAAAAAGTTTGAGGACACATCATTCGAATCTTGCTATTTTTCATTACCTATTTTAAAATGCGAGTTTTTGAATGGACACAAACAAAAGTTTAGCTTACGAGATGGAGATGAAAGCTGATTTTTGTCGGTTCAAAGATACACGGCGTAGAGATGTGGGATAATACGGCAGATCGTCAACGCACTTTCGTTTCGAGAAACGGGCCATACGGCTGTGTTGCCCGTGTTCCTCCTGATACATCCGCGGGGCCTAATTGGGCCGTGTAGCTCGGGCCTGATGACCAGCTCTGTTAACATTGGTCGGCCCGACTCTCGGTTTAACCCCCATCCGGCAGCCTCCACGAAGATAGACTAACCTAGAGAAACCGATATGCGGCGGATCTGGGGGAATACTTCGGGCGGCCCTAGATGATTGATGCACTGATCGGTTTATCGGCCTTTGCTCAATCAACGTATAGCCGGGGGAGGGGGTCTGATTACGTATGCTCTCTACAGAGCGGGGGTAGATATTTACCTTTAATGTCTATCCTTAGAAACGATGCGTTGGCTACCCAATCTTGAGTGACGTTCACCGAAAAAAGGATGCCTCAGATCCCGCGACAAATTCGCCGCACAAGCGACCTCGAATCTGTGACCAGGCGGGTGGTCGGAGAAATCTGACGAAATATGGGATTGAGGGCGATTTGGTCAAATTTCTCCGGCCACCCGTGTCTGTTCACAGGTTCGAAGCTGCTTGCGAGGCTTCTACCTTTATAGCGTCAATTCCTACCGAATTATGGCAGATCCGAGGCGTCCTTTACTCGGCATAGTCATCCGAGATTGGGTGCCAATGGATCGTTTCTGAGGATATACCTACATTAAAGGTAAACATATACCCCCGCTCTATACACAAGAATACACTAATCAGCCCCCCTCCCTCCCCGGCTATTCGTTCATTGACCACCGACTAGTATATCAATCATCCAAGGCCGCCCGAGGTGTTCCCCCAGATCCGCCGCACAGCGGGTTCACCAGGTTATTCCCTCTTCGGGGAGGCCGCTGGATGTGGTTAAACCGTGAGTCGGGCCGACTAATGATAACGAGCTGCGCGGCCTCATTAGGCCCCAAACGGATACAGCAAATGTAGGGGTTTAACATATTCTATTTACTAATAGAGAAACTCATACAATGCAACGAAGTATTTTAAAAACAACAGTTGTCGCCCTACGTTAGAAGTTAAGAGTAAAAAGAATAGATATTTTTTAATCATTCAATTTTATAATTTTTTATTGCCACTGCTCAACCCATTGATTAAATTATTTTGACATAGTAATCTAGAACAGACTTTTATCTTTATATTCTTAGTAGTTTGGTAAAACTAACAAGACATTTTTTCCAAGATACTTTCAAAACTTTATAATTTTATTATAAAACTAAAGAAAATAAATCTGCAGTTAACAGGTTTTTTGCCGATGGTTTTTAACGTAGCTTATGCTCACAGAGTTTGATCATGTCGGGAAAGAACAGATTATATTACGTGTAATACAAAAATACAGAAATAAATGAACAAAAAAATAAAGATTAGGAGTGCACTCTGGTTGAAGTGTAGCAGTCAAGCATGCTGGTTGTACAGGAATTATGAGGATTTCACGTACTAAATTTTCACATACGAACGATGGCTCCGTGTGCGATTGGGATAAGTTTAAATTCAACTTATGGTGGGTGGTAACTAATTATTTAGGAAAAAATATTTTATGAACGCTTGCAAAATGAGCCGTTTCCCAGCGCCCTATTATATTGACGGGAAAATGTTTTGAAAGCCAAAAAATAAGTAAAAAGGATCATGTAAAAGATTGCTCGGGCGGACATGCCGGTCATATAAGATCCAGAACCTGACCGTTTTTGGAAAATTCTGAATAAATAGTTGTCAGTACGTGCTCTAAAGGTTGGGAAAATCTAAGATGCACATGTTCATCGAAAATAGGCAATAAAGTCGTAGAACCAAAATGCTTTGGCGAAACTCAGACGTTTTTAAAAAAGGGCCTTAGACTAGCCATGCACAAGATTTTCAAATGTAAAATAAATTATATATCCTATATTATAATTAGACATACCTAAGTAAGTTGTCTAATTATAGATGAACAAGATGACGACGTATCATGCCTCCAATATTCCCTAATCACTATTCAGTTTCCTATTAACACATAATCAATTAAGTATATTGTAATTTTTTGATTGAGGATATTTGACATTTTTTAATAAAGAATATTCTTTATTTTTTATTTTAAAATATAACAATTTTAACATAAAAAATAATAATATGGACTGTATTGTGCTTTCTTATACCATTATAATCATATATTTCTATCGATATTTATCTATCTAAATATTTATTTATCTAATATAGTTGTTTTTATACTTTGTCTATATGTTATAGACGTTACCATATTACCATCAGTATCATATATAACAATAGTTTATATACACAACCATAATAGTAACATTTTTTCGTAACAAAATATGTGTCAAATTATTTCTCACGCTGTAAGTTATAATCGGCATAAGAATTTGTTTTTAGAAGAATTCTGTAACTTATTATAAGTTCATGTTGTTACTTAGCCTTAAGAAATAAAATAAAATTTAAAACAAAAATACATAAAATAACAATTAATTTAATTCTGGGAAATGGTATCGGCATCATCTTATTCACAATCGTTAGGTTAATTAAGGTTGTTATTAGGAATATTTCAAAAAATGCTAAAAGGGTGAAAACAAAATACCGCTAGCGTCATCTAACGACAAAATTTAAAACGTTTCCCGATTCGGGGTTCGGCCTTGTAGGGGTAGAGGGCTGTCGGAGCACGACCCCATTCTTACCCGCGACCTCAAAAGTTTTAATATACCTTACCTGATCAGTGGGTTTTAAAAGGAGGTTTGAAGGCCCCTTCGCCCAGTTTAGTATCTTCGTCCCTCTTTTAAGCTGCATCGCCATAAACATTTCGGGAGATTTGTATTTGTTTAAAATCACAAATATTTGTGACAGCTTCGGATGGGGTAATATTTAAGTACAAAAGTAGGAAATAAAGTGCTCTTTGATAAAAACTGCCTTCTAATGACATAGGTAGTAAAAAAATCAGTGTAGGTTGTTCGATCTTTGTGTCCGTGAATTGGCAACAATGAAGAAAAGCAGTGGGAAGGATTCTTTTGGACAAGCTGCTTTATACAAAATATTAAAATGACAGTCCACAACAATGGTGTGATTAGTCCGCTGGAATAAACTATAGAACTCGCCCGCTTTACAGAATAGGGATTCGCGGTGGAGTTGCCAGATCGATAATTTTGTTGTAAGTCAGGGAAGGCAACATGCATTTTGGAATGAAAAGTAGCAAATTACGAATGGAAAAGAACGTACTCTGTGACACGAGCACGGATGAACGGCGAGTCTCTCAAACTTTTTTTATCGACTCATCGTCGTTATTGCCTTCATTGTATATTCTTTATTTCTCTATTGCTGGTGCTTATAAGAACACCCTAGGTAGGTATATATTTGGTTGAAATTCACACAAACGCACATAAGCTACTTTCACTGTCGGGCTGATTACTAGTTGATTCTCAGATTCTATTGTCTATCCAAAGCTTTTGGATCTTATTTTCTTTTATATTAATATTATAGCGTTATTCAAATGAACTGAGGAACCACAGAACAAAACTGGTTAATTCGAACGAAGTAAATTTTGCAGAAGCAAAAAACTGGACAACATTATTATTATATTATACACTAGCAGCGTAAATCTGATGCATGTGAATATCACATGCACTTGTTTTTATTAGATATCGTAAACAAGTGCATGTGAATATCACATGCACTTGTTTTTAAACTTGTGACTATTTGCACTTAGACAAATGTCCAGTTAATTTTAAAGCTGTTGACACAGTCAGCACTTATCATTTCCTCTGGCAATGTATTCCAAGCATCCACTACACGATTAGTTAAAAAGTGTTTCCTGGTGTTTGATACTGCAGTTGCTTTATTTAATTTCAAGGAGTGTCCATGCAGTGGTTTGTTGGTGTTCATCGTGTACATGTTCTCGAGGTTGGACACACTATTATAACCGTGAAGCATTTTGTACGTTTTTATTAGATCTCCTCGCTGCCTACGTTCCTCTAATGTTATTAGACAGAGATATTTCAGTCATACATCGTACGGTTTGTTCTTCAGTGATAGCACCAACTTCGCTGCTCTTCTCTGTACTCTTTCCAGGTGCACTATATAGTTTTCATAAAGTACGGATTCTTAGTATCTTTCATAAAGTACTGATGTTGCAGTTTGAACCTTATAGAAATAAATATACAAATCTATTCATATTTAATTAGTACTTAAGATATTAAAAATGTAACAAAGTTATTGGAAAAAAATGACATATCCGCGTTTGATTCAAAATGTCGGTCTTAGACCCGGTGTTAAAGGATCACATTATAGTTTTAGTTTGTTGTTTTACTGAGATTTATTTAACCGATATCACAAAATTTTTGTTTTTAATTTTAACATATTGATTTGATTTATTTTTTTGATTAATAACACGCTAACAAATTATTACAATTTATCTGGTTTTGATAAAAAAAAATGTTTTTGTTTAATCTATGGAATTTATTTGCATCTCATAAAATGCGTATCTTTTCGCCAAGTTTGGAAGTATTTTGACGGATTTTATAATAAATTGTTGTCTTCTGCTATCCGCAATATAAAAATTGACTCAAATCGAAAAAAAATGTATGTTGAACGGAGGGCGGACTGTAGTGGAAAGTTTTGTTCTGGGCTCCTGAACTGTTTCCGTTATGGTTTTAATAGGATATAGCGACGGATAATCCTTCAGAAGAGATAATCCAGTCGCAAGGAAATCCGGACGACAATGAAAGCAGCCTTATAATAAAGATAGAATGAAAATAGTCAGACGTACCTCTATTTACACTACCAGTTATCACCTATGTAGATATATGAACTCGAAAGGACACTTACTGCTTTCGAGCGCGAACGAGCAGAGCGGATCGTCGAAAGGGAATATGTTGAGCCGCCCCTGGCAGCTGAGGATGAGGTGTCTCCGCATCAGGTAGTTAATGGTCCCGTTCCGGTAGATCCTCAGGGCGAAATGCATCGGTATGATGGGGTCCTTGGAGTAAACATCGACTTCGCTATTCTTAATCGGAATTCATGATTTGTAATGAATACACATCGAGGCAGGCAAACATTCCAACTACTCAAAATATCCGCACATACCTTGAAGTCGCCGTGCATTATGAAGTACGTGTCGGGCAGCCAGATATCCTCGTGGTGATGGATCGCGTTCAGGTACTCGTACTGGGACTGGTTTGAGTACCGCAACCGTGGATCGAACCACTGCTGCTGCAGGAGAAACTCCACTTCATATTTCTGCGGGATAGATTAGAATTAGACACAACAAAATGGTCGAAATTCTCCAACGAGTAGGAAGGATGATAAATTTGCGATAACGACGTGCACATTAAGCTTGGTCAGAATATTTCTGATGAGGTGGAGATACGGCACGGAGTCAGATAGGGTTGTATAATATCACCTCTGCTTTGAGTTCATCTTTAAGGAAGCACTGCATAAATACGAAAGTGGCGTCGAGGTAAATGACGTAAACATCAATAATATAATATATGAATATGATTCTCAACTAATTGTCAGAAGCGTGGAAGAATTCCAGATCCTTAATAACAATAGAGTATAGGACGAAAATGGGTTGAAGCTCAACAATACAAAGACCAAATACGCGGTAGTTAGTAATAGTAATAGTACAGTATACAGACAGTAGCTTCTTTTAAGACAACATTGAAAACGAAGCTTGCATCGGTATTTATCGAAATAAACATCAACCTACATCTGAAGATTAGACTTCTAAGATGGTAAGTATTCTCCATGTAGTAGGATGAGGATATGTTACTGCCGACGACCTTGCGTATTTATAGCATCACGGCTATACCATACATTTATTTATTTATTTCTTAATTGGTAACATAGAGAAACAAAATATATATTACTTACATTTCAGGCTAAATATGAAAGAACACTATTTACAATTGCTTCCTATAGACACGTCTCACTGAGAACATACTTTGTAGACTAGATCACAACAGCAGTCGAGGCTAAATGTAGCACAATAGATTTGTATGGGCTTAGGAATTAGGATCTGCATTAATGCAGATCCTAATTCATTTAAATTATTGTGTAGTCTTATTGGCCACCATTTTCATTCACAAGAGGAAAAAAGAAAAAAGAATCTAATTTTCCTTTAACAATGAAGTTAATTTGTGTTTATATGTTGTGACAGAGCATGAAAACATATTAATATCATATAACTTTTTATCGTGAAGGACACACGTTCTGTTGAGTGGCACGCGTTATCCAACATTAGTCCTGGATGTAGGAACATGAAAAAGATCCTTCGTTTGCGTGGCCTTGTGTGGTATGCGGAACCTGAGTTCAGACAGCAGTTGAGAGGAAATGATATCGCCAGCGTAGATTTTCTTAAGCATTACAGCATCGAGCATAGAACGTTAGTTATTTAATGACTAATGACTTACAACAAACCGACATTAGCTATCCAATATTTGGGAAAATGATCCCACGTTGGCTTCTTGATAAATGCAGGTAGGTCGCAGTGCGTGGAATTGCTTTACATTACAGCTTAAAACTAATAGTATATATAGTATATATAAGGTATGCACATAATGACAAACAATATATATGATGTGTATACATAAGTGTGAGCTACGTCATATCTTAGCGTCATTCAATTTTAATTTAATGATTTTTTTAAATAATAGGAACAAGACTATGAATAAGATTTTGTCTCCCTCTCGTCGAATTGTAATACTGCGAGTAGTACCCCTCGACACAGGATTGAGCCCAGTGAGGGGGTAAATCCAGGACGTAATCTAGAAGTTCAAATGCTATGTATGATGTATGTATGTATTTATTGTAATTAGACTAAGAAAATAATGTAGATATATGTCATTGTCTTGTCTTGGAATAAATAAATAAATGAATAAATAAATATTATAATATGTGATGGAAAGCTGGACCCTTACATACACGATATTAAGAAGCTTTCAACATATGGATATAATATGTGCCAGTAGTTTTCCGAAGATTTTTGTAGACGATGCGGTGTATTTTTAGCAAAAATATCTCAATAAACCTCACTGCAGGTCATACAGATTTTCTTCCAACACACACGGATATATAATTAATCTGTGGTTATTGGGTTCTTCTTCACAGTGCGAATGATTCAGTCAGTTATTTAAAATTTGAAAATGAACACACTTTACCAGACTAGACTCATCTGGTGACGCCAGACTCAGCAGCAGAACGCTCACGTTCACTGTCAGGATCCCTGCGACACAAAAACTTATTATTACACGACATATTTTTTTACTATAGTGTAATAAACTAGAAAATGGTTTAATCGCAATGAAAAAAGCGGGTGATGTTGTATGATTCCATTGCGATTTCTAGGGTAAAACTATCACTATAGACTAAGCTGGTACAGGCAACAATTAGCGACATCAAAGATTGCAGATGGAAGTTTTGTTGGCGCGAAATGGGATGATGAAATGAGATGGAGTGGTGACCACAGGCTCTTGCTTTATTATTAGACCCACCGTACATTTAAGTACTGTTTGACACTTTTCAATATCCTCAAGATTTTAAATAATACTTTGTTTTTAGTGTACCTATACTATGTTTATTCAAACAAGCAATGGAAGATGAATTCTGGAATAATAAAAGGATGTTTGTTTAGTGTCTATTAAAAAACGAATGATTAGTGAACAATTATTCAGTGACATATTTCGTTCTTCGACGTTATCAACTACGATGAAATTTGATAAATCGAACGATTCTTTGAAAATTCAAAATCAAAGAATCGAATAAACAGAAATTGATTAATAATATCTCACATGATCAAGTTAAAGTACACCATAACCAACCGAGTAAAACATTACATTTTAATTAATGTATTTCGAAAAAATATTAAAAACCTTTATTAATAATAAAGGTTAATCCCTTTCCTTAACATTATCACCTAGGCACTTGATTATGATCAAGTGCCTTGGTGATAATGCTAAGGAAAGGGGTGTAAAATCATGGGAAATGCTTTCATTCTTATTTTAGACGCGTGTAAAGTTACTGGCCTTAATAGACAACATTGATATACTAATGGTTTATTCGTTCATATACGATATTATTCATTAAAGCTGTTTAATTTTTTTTTTTTTAAATAAGTTTATTAAAATATAACGTTTTATGTACTTGGTTAATTATGGTGTACTTTAACTTGACCTTGTAAGATGTTATTAATACATTTCTCGTTGTTCTTTTCTTTGATTTTGAATTTTCAAAGAATTGTTCGATTTCTGAAATGTCATAATGGTTAATAACGTTGGAGAACGAAATATTCCACTGAATAATTTTTCACTAATCATTATTTTTTAAAGAGACACTAACCACCCTTTATATTTCTAGAATCCATCCTTCATTGCTTGTTTAAGTTTAGGAAGAGACGCGGCTGCTCCAAAATCTGACTGATAAACAACCAGAAAAGAAGGATTTAATATTGGAGAGCGTGGAAATATCCCTGGTCCATCACGACCAGGTAAGGTTTTAAATTTCTTCTTTTTTATTTTTATTTTAGAGGTATCTTCTTGCACCCACCATATTTCAAAAATATTTTTGTTGTATTCTTTATCGGGAAATTTCACGATAATTTCATACGTTTATCATACGACAATCTTTCACAACCAACCCTACTATGAAATGTTTATACGTATGTATGCATGTAACGTGTATGTAAGTGCGTGTCTTGTTATTTCTTTGTCGACAGAATTGAAATGCATTCCCTTTAATTTTATCCCAACGGTAAATGGTGACCCAGCCTGGAATCAAACCAGCACTATAGGTCATTGAAAAGTGTGAATTTATACTGAAATGTACGGTGGATCTATTAATATGACAAAGGACTGTATTATAGAAAACTAAATAGAGTAAAGAATAAGAAACACATATATAGATATAAAAACACAGAAAACGTAATAGGTAGATAAAAGGAGCACTCACACGGTAAAGAAACTAATTTGTGGTGCGCGAGTTTGATTTCTAGATGCTGGTTGTGCTTCATTGGATATTTAATATTTAATATTATTTATTTGTCTTTTATTTTACATAATTAATTACTCACAAATGACAATACAAATATTAAAGCCCTGGAAATATACTAAAGAGTGTGGCTTCGATGGGATTTTACCATTTCACTAGGAAGAGGGTGTATTGAATGGGTATTTTGTGCGGTGTTCATCTATTGGTTCCATATAGATTGTTCGTTGAATCTTTTAAATATTTATGTAATAATGTGAAAACTAATCTACAATGGATTAATTGTAAAACATTGAAAATCCAGCTAGAATTATCTGACACAACTAGCACAACGTAGGTAGGTTGAACACTAAAAATGAACTATGTGAAATGCTCAGTCCGTAATGTGAAATTCGTTCAAAATCTAATGCGCAGACACAAGGTGTCCGTCACTCGTGCTTATTATAAAAATAGTGCGAGTAAAGAAAGTTTAAAGTGAGAAAAAGTATAACTCTCGCGTTCGTTGCCGTCTACTCGGGCCGCACTAAAACGGCCGAATAAGAAGTAGAAGCCAGTGAGTATTTTGACACCTCATTTTAGCACTCAACTTTTATGTTTTAGAATATGTTATTTTAGTAGATCATTACTATTTATTAAAACTACATTTATTTTTTTAAAAATTGTACTTAGCGTAGCACCGTAAAATGGCATCGACGAATCCAGTCTGAACTTGCCTGATGTAATCGAAAATGTGATTGGCGATAACGGACGCCACCGTACGACAACTGGGAAATGTGTGTCTTGTGAATATCTCGATTTATTATGCGATAAAATTTTGAGTAGCACGTTCAGACTGTGAGGGTGAATCCAGAAAATGAGAGGATGGGGTAAACTATACAGGATGTGATTAGCGTACGGGATTATTATTTAAGAAATGATTATGTACATCAAAGTAAACAGGAACACTTTGTTACTGAGAACAGAATCTGGTTATCCGAAAGTTGAACAAAAAAATCACTTTTCCTTGGTAACCAAGGATTAAACCAATAGATTTATTTATTTATTTTATTTATTTAAGAATTAATATCTATATTACATTGGTTAATGCTACACAATGATAGGAACCGAATGGCAAAACCTT
>JAOPUG010000276.1:30002729-30014145 GCA_027564375.1 Micropterix facetella | reverse complement strand
ATTCCAAGAGCCTTTACTGCGGTGTTAAATTCCATTTTATTTTCGAGAACCCCAATAACCTGCTCATTTTAGTCTAAAACTAAATATTGCGGATATTTGGGCATAAAAGGGAAAGCAACTTACAGAAAAAATCGTCAGACATCAGCGAGAGAAAACACTGCCGCTTCGAAAGGGCCAGCCGAGGTGTGGAAGAAATTAGAGGTCAAATGGGCCGTATAGCATGGGCATAAATAATGTCTATTTCGTTGGGACTCTCGGTTTAACTCCAGCTCAACTCCCATCTGGCAGCCACCCCGACGAGGGACTACCCTGAAAGAGCCGAAGTGAACTCGGCCTGCGGCTGTATCCTGCAGTCGTTGACATTTGGGATCTGGCGTGCGCCGGGGGAACGCACCGGGTGGCCCTGGCTGATTTGCTAGCCTTTGTTTCCTAAGAAGAGGGGGGTAGATGTCGACTTGACGTTATTTACCCTTCGAAACGACTCGTTAGCTATCCGATCTCAAGTGATACGGATGAGCAAAGGGCGTATCGGGTCCTCGATAAATTCGAATACGATTTACCGCTAGTCAGGTAGAGGCCGCGCAAACGACTTGAATCTGTGACCAGACTGGAGGATGGAAAAAATCGTCCGAAATTGGTACCCAGTATGCGAGGACGCCTACTAGGTATCACTTCCCAGTATTTTCAGTGCCTCGCGGTTTTGGAGTAGGCCTCTGGAGTGTTTGTGGTGAAGCTTCGATTTGTGGGTTGTTTTTATCCACCAAAGTCTTTGTGTTCATTCCACGGACGACAGAATGACAACAGTCGTTATAACGTCCTGGGTTATCGGGTATTGTAGCAGTAATTAATATCTCAAGTCTGTGTAAGGAGTCAAGGTGTGCGAAAGTGAGAACACAAGAAACGCGCTTGGTCGCGTGTGGGAAGAGATCAAGCGTGTGAGAAAGAAGCAGTGCGAGATCGAACAGCTTTCCTGGCGAGCGTCGTCTACGATGCGAGAAGAGGTGTGTGGTGTGAGTTGTCAATTGCTGTAAACAAATCCAGGATTTTATAACGACCGGTGTCGTTTTTTCACCCTGGCATGACCACAATGACTTAAAGCACAGTAAAAAATCACAAATTAAAACTCCGCCATAATGCGAGAAGAGATGAATCGTGTCAGAGAGGGGCGGCACGACGCCGGATGCTTCTCCACCAAGTGACCCCGCAAACGCGACCGCATGTCCTATTGGCCGACGCTACGCAAAGCAGTCAGCCGCCACGAAATCGACGGGGACACATCAGTCTGCTACGCGTCAAGGCAGCCTTTAAAAGAACCCCCAACTCAGCGGTTAATTTTCAGTTCGGATTCGATATTTATTCAACGCTGATGGTTATTCGTGGTAGCTTTAGTTATATTTATAACTTTGTGTAACTTGCGTAAACTTGTTCTTGTAAATAAATGTCGTCGTTATAGTAAAATCAGGTTTTCCGTATAACGGAAGGCGGTCTTCTCTTTGAGTTATCGCGGCGCAGCTCGGTCAACACTTACAAGAGCTCCGGACTCACCACTTACAAGGGTGCTGGACTTCGCTGTTTCGAAACGGACTTCTGAAGATAGTAGTAGCTCTGGAAGGCCTCAACTTCGCGCGTTAGAAGAAGGAAAACGGGTCGGCCAGTCGCGTAATAGCGCGGTGGTGCCCGCAGTGATTTTGATTAACATATAAGTGAAGTCGAAGAAACTATGACAGCTGAAACATATGATTTGGCAAAATTTGTGATAACACCAGTTATAATCCTAAATAGATTATATGAGTATTTTTAGATTTTTTGCAGTATAATTTGTATAAAATAGCACACTGTGCGTCGTGGCACTCCGTCACGAACAGCGCTGGCGTCGAGACGTCATTATCGACGTCGGGGCGTCCGCGTCGACGTCGCGTGAGCCGCCCGCAAGCTACGTAGTCTAATCGTCGCGACATATACCTATACATTCAAGAATGTAACCGCTTCATGGACAAATTATAACATTATAAACGAGCGAACCCGCGTGCATAAATTACAATTACATCAGAGCACGAATATAGATTACTAGCCGTTGGCCGGCACATGCAGCGCGATCTCCGGCTAACACTGGTTTATGCGGTCTGAAAGAGCCTCTCTACAATATATGTTAGCTATCTTTCTCTACATCAGTTATGGACTTATTAAACAATAAGTTTGATTCGCAGATACAGAAACAATAAGAAAACAGTAAGTTTTATTTGCAGTTACAGAAGAAAGGAAATTACAGAAAAAAATATAAGAAACAAAATCACGCACCTAACAGTCGCTAAAAAAGAAGAAAATCCCATTAATTACTATAAAATCCAGGCCGCGTGATCTCCTTACCAATACTTCAAATAAGGTAAATGCTCAGAAAAAATCTTGATATTAAGGAGTCACCTCATCGGTAAAATGGAATAAACAACCAATTAATAATATAATAATAATTAAATAATAGACATATAAATAAATACTTAAATAAAGAATGAGCAATACATCAACTAGTCACTATTTAAAAGAACCCCGTCTGACGGACAATTTTCGCCGTGATCAAAGGGGAAGAACGAGGATTGGAAGGACGATGAGCACCTTTTTTAGTTCGATGGATTATACCTACTATGTCAGAGTGAGCTCTCTCAAACTCGACTACTTCCACTCGGGTCGACAAATGTACTGCTGGCTACGCTTCATGGACGCCGCACGCGAGGTTACATTTAGGTGAATAATGGCTTATCTGCGATTTGACCACACTAGCCAATTCGTGGGGAGTCACAGCGATTTGAAAAAACATCTACAAGAATTTGGATACATCGACTATCTTTGGTGTATGCGTCGGCTCGGTCTACATACCGTAGTACACATTATATGGCATTGTCTGATATTAACGCTATCGTGGGATGAGTTGTGGATGTGGTTGGTATGGGCGCTGGCAAGCTGCCTATATAGTATTCTAATCTGGTCGGTTGCAGGTTGTGCTTTTCCACTTTTTATGAATTTATGGGGCACTGTTTGCCTTTGGTAAAACCTGATGCCACGGGGAACGAGGTAGTCTTCTCTCCTTGATAGTGTGAGCCGGAGTACGCTTCCTGCTCGAAGCCGTCCGTAATTGTATACCGTACGGCTGTCACTCATATCTCGGCTCATTTCTCAAGTGCTCCTCTTTTTGGCGGAGCTGTGATATTATGTTGATACTCACCTGGGCCTCTCGCTCGATCTTCTAAAACATTATTGTTATTTTTACTGAATTTGTATTAGTGATTTTTTTAATGTCGTCACACTTCCGTTGCCGTTTTTAATGCCGTTTGGTCGGAGACAGATACCAGTCATCAGAGTCTCTTTCGCCCATGCACGTCAACCTTCTGATACATGCGAGATTGTCATTACATGGCATCCCGGATAGATAAAACAACCACTATCGTTAAAGCTGCTCGGGTTGTGGGCGAGGCTTTATTTGGTTCACGCAAACAATGTTAATTTTCCGCCAAGGCTTTTAAAAATATTAAAGTAAAACGAAAGTCAACGCATTTCAATTCTTTATTTTTTGCTTCTTAATTTTGTCAACGTTATTTTGGACGGTGTATCAATGTCAATAACAGATTAGCAATCCTACTATGGCATAATCATCGTCTTTCTTTATGAATAAACCAGTAAAGAGGGGGAATAAAATGCGACTCAGAGAAATAGCCGCCTTAATTATCTCTTGGCTTCTCGTAGAAAAGTGCCAAAGGCTGCAGATAGGGGGCAAGGTACTGGCCTCTTAATGTATTCGCATCCTAGGAGACGTCCGCATTCGCTTGCCCCTTTCGCCATTAAGCCAGGCGCACTTACATATGCTTTGAGGCTCTTGTCCACTAACACAGCAACGGGAGAATTGTTATAGCATAGACTGGGAGTCGAGGACAGCTTACGTTCCGTCATCTGGCACATAGAGGGTGACATTTTTATTTATTTACATGCTTGCTTCTTCGGCTCTGCATGGGTATTTTTAATATATATTTCAATGTCGTATAACATTTTGTTCGAATTCCTGGCTAAAACTTTGCATCAGTTTATGCAGTTAGTGCAACTTTTGCTCTCATTAAGAAATGAGGTAGAATTGAGGTGTTCGAATATTTTATAAAATTACCTGTATTCCTCCTATATTGGCTGTATCACCTCATAATGCCAATACGTAAATATTACGCCTTGGAGTGACACGCAAAATGGCCACGTAAACAATTCGCTCTGTTTACATATACAGTCTCTTACCGTATTGCTGTACCAGCTTTCAACGCCAATAACCCCTCAACCAATAATGATAGTTACATACTGTAAAAGACAATTTCACCTATGAGCTAAATTAAGAAGCATTCTTGTAAGGATTAATTGATTGCTATAAAAAATAATTTTGATTTTAAATGTTGATAAGACGTTTTTTGCTCATATCTCGGGAAATACCAAACGAACCTCTTTAAAATCTCCACCATTTACTGATATCGATTTAAGGATAGAAATTTATAAAATGTATCAGTCATCTATTTAATGTTTAAGTTAAAAACGTTTAAAAATCGCAGGCGCGGCCGTTTTCTATCGACTCTATAAACTTAACTATTCATGGCTCAGTCGCCTTTTTACATATATTCATGTTCTTTACAGTATAACGTCACTGAAAGATGGCCTAACTAAAAGTGACAACTAAATTAGAATCTGCCCCGCGGTTCTTGAATTTATCGCTATCTAACAGACAGACAGAATGCCTAAAAACCGCACACACGGCTGTTTTTCGTCCACTTAGCACATAAATTGCAACTGCTTAGCCCATTTTAGATATTGGCTATATAAAATGGAATGATTTGTCAAGCGATACTCCAGCGGAGCACAATACACCGAACGACTATTATGCATGCGCGGGGATATCATTCTTACGCCAAGCGAAACTCCAGCGGAGCTCAATAAACGGAATGTCTATTATCGCTTGCCCGGTGACACCATTCTTCTGAAATCGCGCATGGCAAACAATCTTTTCAGGTTTTTTGAAAGATTATAATGAAAAAATTAAAAGAATGAAAAATGTGGCTTCATCCTATTTTAGTCATTTACTTGGTACATTTTACCAATAGAGTTTCAAATTGTTTGCTCCTATAGATTCCAAGAAAAATGCAAAATACAACAAAAGCGATGACTTCAGCTTTTATTTATTTTTATTGAGAAAAAATAAAAACATTGAAATTTTGCATCATAATACTAAAGATTAAGAAATTTTCTACAAGACTCATATTTTTACTATTGTTTAAATGCACGCAGGAGTCACATTTGACTACAAAATATCGTTTTTTACTGTTTGAGAAAGGTAGTACCTTAATGATCCTGCATCGTATCGATTCTTCTGAATTATATGTCCATCGGCTTGGAAATATTTTGGCAGATGTATCGGTCTTGTCTGGTTGATATGTCCATCGGCTCGGGGATAGCGGCGGTAGACGCGCTCGCTCACTAGCCTCTCGCTGACGCGGCGTCGGATATTGGAGTACCAGTGTGTGGCCCAGATTCTCCCTTTCTAACGAAATGCGAAATTTGTTTTTCCATTTAGCTGTTGCGCGGGCTGCGGCTAACTTTTCAAATTTTAAAGAAATTTTCAAATTTATTTTAAACATTTTACTATGAAATATTTTACAAAACTTACTTCTAATAATTTAAATAATCGACTTTGACAAACTCTATACACAAACATCAGGATCATATCGCTACTGCTAATTTAGGGTCATGAGTAATATTGCAATCTCAATCATTATATGGGACTTCAATGCAGAAAATATGTCTACGTTTATTAATTCTTTAATTATCCTCGAGTGGCATTCTCAATCTAGCAGTATTCTCGATGTAAATAATTCATTTGCATTATTTGTCGAGAAATTGAAATATTGGTTCGACATGTTCTTCCCTCTCAAACGAGTACTTCACTGTAACAGCCGTTGTTGTGGCAATGTATGGGTCGATGATAATACGCTTGTAACTAAAAGCAAGTTAGTTGAAATGGTATCGTTGATGTGTGATTTTCCGCACGATAAGGAGCTCAAATTAGCCATGCTTATGCTAAAGTGAAATGTGATTTTCTACTCTTCGAAGCGTGCAAATTATATTGTACATTAATAGTAAATTGTCAAGTAGCGAAAATAATCGAAAAGATATCTGGCGTTTCATCAATGCTGAAATTAAGAATAACTCTATCCAGACTTAGCGGACGTTCTGACCCATTCATCGGGTTGCCTTTACAAATCGGCCAAATCTCCCACGAGCAATACGAACAGGTATTTTCTTGACATAGCCGCCTCTACACGACGGCACTCGAATCGTTCGTTTGTCATACAATCACTCTGAAGTGCATGGGCCTCCGCCACCAATTCGTTCTTTATCCAGCCCTTTATCCATTCGGAAATTCTCTCTCTTATCATGAGGAACAATAACCCGAAGCCGACTAAGAATTATTATGGCATTTCTTGTAATATTGTGAAAAAGTGCTGGGATATCATCTCTCCTATTCTGATGGAATTATTTAATTAATGCGTCAGCCAAGCGATATCTCCATCTACCTTAAAACCATTAAGATAAATTGTACAAGGGATCGATGAAAATACTGTCTTTACGAATTTTCATCCAACTTTCATCATACCAGATTATGTCAACATACTTGAGCTGGGAATTTGCAAACGGCTGAAAAATGACTTCGTTGTAAACAAAATACTGCTACATGAGCAAGAAAAAATACCAAAGTAGTGGCTCCACTGCCTCGGCGAAGCGGGTTCTTATACAATCAACCCTCTACAGCCTCGATTGAGGACGACCTGTGGCTGGTCTCTTCCTTGAACTTTTGTGTGCTATCTATTTGGTTGATTACTTTCTGCTGCTTAAACCTCAGCATTATGGCATCTGGTATATGCAATAAGTTTGATTCGCAGCTTTCTATCTGATAGGATACACAAACAATTTTTTGGTAGGTTCAGATCCCAGCGTCTCATAGGTTGGCATTACCCAAGGCTCTGCCCTCGGCCCAGGCTCTACCCAAGGCTACCGATCAAATTTTGAAATCGATTCTTAAGGAGTAAACTCGAAAATACTGAATAATATATTTTAGACATTTATATATGTATTATAAATAGATAAGATTAAACGAACTTACCGCTGGATATTTTTTAGCACCAGTCGATTTGGCGATGTTGCAACCGCCGTTGTCTAGAGTAGACTGATTTATATATGGAATGTTTAATTAAAACTGATCTTTTATTTTATTGGGCTTAAGATATTAATAAAACTAATTTTACATAATCATCATAATTTTACCTCATCATAATTTTACACAAAAAGTCTAATTTTACATTTTTCTTTTTACAATTTTTCTATTTCTGAAGCAAAACCGGTCGTGTATTGAATCAGTCTTAAGAGATATAAGAAACACGAATTTTTTAAAGCCTTTTTCGATATTTTTCCTAATTAACTGAACTGATCATTTTGGTTTCATTCGTGTGCCCCATAATTTATGTTATACTACGCTAATGTTCTGGACTGTCAGTGGCGTGAGACGCACGACGCACGTGTCGTCTCGGCGTTGCCATCCGCGTCGTCGTTATGTCGTTACATATAGTTATATATTCCGTTAGGATATGCATCGTCAGACACGGACATGTTCCCTAGTTATTATAATTATATAATTACTAGAACTGTCTTTAGTATTGCACTGGGGGCTCTCACGTCGCCCGAGTGCTAGTGATAATTAAATCCTCTCACATCAAATGCACCTATAGCTGGAGAGAATGTATAAAGTATGCCAAAGTTCTAGATGTTAATCGGCAAAGTTTAAAACCAAGATATATCAGTAGCAGTTTGACTTGCATTCGAGAATGTGGAAATGAAATTCTGGGAGGCAACTGGTATTACTGAATAAAAGTGATAGGTACTTATGTAGTCTCGGAAGATCAGGAATTGTCCCAATTTTTCTTATCTTCAATCCCTTTGCAATTTTTTTTTCCTCTATTATAGTTATATATAATGTGAACGATGTGGAACGATATTTTCAGTCCCTCTGCAATTTTTTTTATTCTATATTGCCATTATATGTAATGTGAAAGATGTGGATCAATACTGGAAAAAGACAAGATGGTTAGCAGTTCTTACATACTAATGATTGATGAAAATTGTATTATTTCAATATTTTGACAACGTCGTCCTCAGGAAAAATTAAAGTTTACCAATCAAATTGAAATCTTTCTCTTCGAATTTTCTCTGGACCTTTGATCCAGAACCATTCTGTGGCACATCAAACCACTTTGTTAGAACGCATGACATGTGGCGTGTCGAAGGGAAGTTGAAAGAATAGAAGAGACAACAGGCTCACCACTACTGGCAGAACATATCAGGACAAAAAGTTGCGAATAACTAAATAAAAAACACCCGCACGAGAAAACTTCCGACTTAGAGTTTAAATTAAATATAATTTAAGAAACAAAAATCAATGAAAAAGTGCAGTGTAAGTGACGTGCTTATTACATTTACCTATGTAGATGCAATAAGCACGTCAAAAAACACCATTTTATTTAAAAAAAAACGATTTTTCGATTTCGTGGCATTTAAGACAGTTTTATACTAGATAGATAATATGAGGTATTTTTAGATAATTTTCGGTACTTACCAAAGCCACTCGCCAATATTGCACAATGGCTTAGCGCCGGGTGCGGAAGTCGGTCGCGGAAAAGAATAACGAGCTGTTGTCAGTAAGAAGTTGTATTTACGACTGTGTTTGGAAGTGGCAACGTTGTCGCCCATTATAAAATATTCTCTTTTCGTAAATGATCTTACTCCATGTAATTGCAATGCGTGGTGGCCATATAACGTGCGGAAAATTCGAGTTTACATTCTGGAGGGAAAATCGAATCTATATATTGTGACAAAATCCCAAGAGAACATAATAACATATTTTATTTAAATAGCTATAGCTTTTTGGACTTCACCAAATGTCATTCATAACTCCTTCTATCTAATATGCGACTTGACAAAATGTGACCATTTTAACATGGGGCGATTTAATTAACACTCTATGTCTAAAAATAACAAAAGCCTCTTTACCGCAAAGTAACCCGACGCTTCGCCACTTATTATATTTAACTTATCGGACAGCGTTCGACAGGCCACTCAACTCGACCATTTTCGATGATTCGATTAAGGCTAAGTTTTGATTAAGAGGTCCCTATCGAAAGGAGACAACTTCAGCCGGCGACAACTCGGCAGCACTTCTCAGCTTGTAAACTTGTCTACAACATAACTGGAGTGCGGGATGTGGCGAGTTGCTAGGTGTTAACGTGGCGATTTAACCCGGATGTGGGCACAACTTCTGCCATAAAAAAAGGGAGCAATTGATATTTTTGCCAAATTTTACATATAAGTGAAATTTGGCAAACATGCTTGAAATCAGCAAATAGACGATGGTTTCAAACTCTCTACTACTTGGAACCCTCGTTTTAAAATGTTCTCGATGACTATCGTCGAGCAGAAGGATCAGTGAGTGTTGTGTGCACGGCGGATTTTTAAGATGCATGCGTGTCGAATCCTTCACCCCACCACCGATATAATTTGCGTAGTAACAGCAGCAGTTTGTCACCTACCCGCAGAATAATAAATGAAGATTAAAAGCAATTCAGTCTATCCTGTACAACGGCGGTTGCAACATCGCCAAAATGTCGGGTGCTACAAACTACACGCGGTAAATTAATTACACTACAGTTTTATCTTATAATGAAAATCTGAAAATAATCAATTGGCATCATAATATTTTTCACCGAAAACCTTTTTTTTGAAACAAATACGCCTACCAAAATACCCGAATAATAAGGACACTTGTATGAAATAATTCTAAAACCCGTTTGATACAAACCGTCCGATGCGTACGAAGCTTATCTTCATATGTAAATATCTATTTTCACATTTAATTTCAGAATTACTTTTATTTAAATAAATAATGGCCTTTTTAAATCATGTTTTATATACATGCCGAGAACGAGGCAAAAACTACGAAAGGGCGACGTGGACGAGGAAGACCTACAAAAGATCACAGAAGCCGTACACAGTGAATGATCTATACGGACAACTTCATATATATTCCAAATTTCGTTACATTAGAGATATTCATGAGCAAAATACAAAAAAAAAACATATTATATATTACCTAGCGTCAAATTAAAAGCAGCGAGACAATACCCACACTAGATTAAAGAAATGAAAATCAATGTATTTAAAAACAAAACATTTTAAAAGTTACTTATAGTAAATACATTTTACACCTTTGAAGGGTTTATACATTTTACCACGATCGATATTATCAAATAATTAAATAATAAACTCTAGTTTCTACCCTAAAATGTTACTAAATACATAACCTAAAATAAACATATTGAATAGTCCTTTCTTAGATAATTATAATTAAATTATCCAGATATGATATGTAATTTGCAATTTATCTAATTTAAATATCCGAAATGTTATGATTAATTAGATTTCAGATGTACGATTCGTTTTTCATGCCCTATGGGTATTTTTTTTACAATAAATATACATAATTAAGTTATTATTTAGAAAATCCATTAATTATTCTATTATAATCTATTCTATAATCCCAACTACTTTTTTCCAAAATAAAGCATTTGACATGAAAAATTATATTGTATTTTTTGTTTATATATTCATAACTTTCCTAATATTTATCAGTTACTGGTATTACCCCCCATAATAACCGTCATTTACCACACACGAGTGAAACGTCGATCATTTGAAAGTTTTAAAAAAGTGTATCTATTAGTAAACTCAACATACATTACGTACATACAGCCTTAAAGTATTTAAAAGAGGTTCCCCAAAATAGTAAGTATTTCTTAAACGACCATATTTCATAAGATAATATAATCATTCCAGCTTAAAGGACCGCCATTCCTCATCTAACCCTAATCAGCAGAAACGACGATTAAATGAAAGCGTGTGACTAAATATTGCTGCTACGCTTCAGGGTTAAAATCGCGATGTGTTGCTTCTGTGAACAGATTTCTCTTGTTGTCAGTTGACCATTCGAATCTATTATATTAATTGCCGATAATTTTGCCCACTTTAATATCGATTTGAATAACTAGATTTAATTTCATTTCGACTATGGTTCACCAGTAGCAAAAAGTGGAACAATTCTTTAGAGTTTCGCTGTCGTATCATTGAAAATTTTTAGAACTGTCCACTTGCTAAAGATATTAAAAAAGTAGTTCCTATTTTTGAAAATGGAATTTTTTGGCTATAGAATATATTTTAATATTTACGTCTATCATTTGTTTTTTCTTTGGTGCGCCATTTTGAAAATTTCATGTTTACCTAACGACGGATTTATGTC
>JAOPUG010000276.1:29951823-29967439 GCA_027564375.1 Micropterix facetella | reverse complement strand
TGCTACGTTAATTGAAGCTGCTACGCTAATGCTAATGAAGGTCGATCTGCTAAAAAATTTCACGCGGTAAATTCGTTTAATCTTATCTATTTATAAAAGAATAATGTTGAATTATAGCTAATATAATCATAAATGTGTAGTTATCACTTACGTATTATCATAACACCATCATTTATAGTTATCACCTAAGTATTTAAGTAGTTATCACTTATAGATATGTACCTTTAATTGAAAATATAAAAAACAAAGTTCCTATCTCGAAAACATAGACATTTGTTGCATTTCAATTGAACTACAGTGGGTGGCCAAATTATAAGAGACAGTGCTCAGATTATAGTATTTTTAAGTTTAACTGCATTTTTACAAATATTTGGTTGGTATTAGATCTAATAGGTTTCCTTTTATTTACTAGAGTGTGTTATAAAAATCATAAAACAACAAGTTTCTTATGCAAAACTATTTTTTTTCCTAAAAGTAATGTGAATTAATAGAAAACTAATGTCATAAATCTCTGTAATTAATGATGGCACCCTTTGCTGCAATTATAGCTTCTATGAGTCGAGCATGCTCTCTATATAGACTTTTGCATTTTGTTGGCGTTCAGTGTTATGATTCAATTTTTTGATAAGCGTTTTAATCTACTGGTACTTGGTGGTGATCACTTGCTTACCAATCGCCCGTTTGGTGAGGTCTCACATACTTTCTATGGGGTTTATGTCTGGTTAGTTCCCTGGCCAGGGCAATACAGTATTTTGTTCAGCCAAAAATGCAGTAACACTCCTGGCTTTGTGGCTGTGTGCCGAATGATGCATACAAATATACGTATAATCACCGGGGAACCATTTTTCAAGTTGTGGCGTCTTTCCTCGTGGTCCTTTACTTGCTTGTCTTTCCTCGTGGTCCTTTCTACGATTATCTTATCTCATGAGTTCTCTTGCCTTTTCGCATCGCATGCCTTCCTTTGAGATCACAAACTACACCATGAAACTAACTGAGTATTTAACCCGCTCCACAAGGCAGTCTGAATAGAACTGCTCCCCATGGCGTAGTCGTATGAATGAACTTTGGTCGACCAAAATCTGAAACGTCGATTCGACGGAGAAGCATACTTGTAAAATATTACAATAATCAAAATAAATCGTTATTAATAAAGAGAAATATTTAAAAAAATGCAATTACGCGACTCCAGTCTTCAACAATCATATTTCAATTTTTCCTGGCCCATTGCAGTACCCCCATCGTCATGGCGCGTGATTTTTTGATAGCCCAACGACCAATCAGTTTCTCTTCAGCTACCCGCCTACGGACTGTCTGTTTGGAAACTTTTATTCCTTCGTCGTTCATTGTCGTAGTCAGACGCGCAACACTCATTTCACGATGTTGGAGGGAGATATCCAGATTTTACGATCGCTAAAAAGAGGAATGATCATTTTCCTACCATATTTTCCGACACAGTATGTTTCTAGGGGTTTGTTTCATCGATTTTAATTTTTATTCGGTTAACCACAGACTTCGAAACAACTGCAGTAGTTGCTATATCTCTCAAGGAATGTATAAGGTGAAGTAATAATGTCTGTATTTCTCTACATTTCCTCAAGGGATGTGTCTACATCCTTACCCAAGCTAAAAAAACAATATTGAGGTAATGATGTCATATTTCACCTATACAAAATTAACCTATATAACACCTATTAAAATTTAGCTAAAGTAATGCAAAGAGCAATATTATTTTATTATTACTTTTTAATTCGACGACGAGAAACTTAATACATTTTTAAATATATATATAAATATTTTTTTGAACTAAAAATTTTAATATTCGGTGTTGTATGAATGTGATGCGAGATATGAATGATATGAAATATCCCAGTGGAATAGCAATCAATAATCAGTGCTACGTATTTGATGGGGAGTGATTATTGACTACTCTTTCTAATTAATCACATATACAAGGCAGGGTATTTACATATATCGTTGATTAGCATAAATCTTTGCCGTGGTTGTCCAGAATAATTAAAGTTTGATATAACATACTACGTCTTCTACGCTTTGAGATTACGCAGCGATTAATATATCCAGGCGCGGATAGCATTAAATGTTGTTCCAGTATTTGCAATGGTTTTACACCACGGCTTCTCATTTATGAGGATAACGGTAGCATCTGCACTTGATAATATATTTCCGCCAATAAAGAATTTTAAAAATAGCATGGGACCAAAAACATTGCTTTAGTGAACACTGTATGACATTAGAGTCATTTATTGAGGTAACGTGTTACCTATTCGACAGACCTAATGTCTATCCCTGAAAACAATTGATAGTCTTAGAGTCCTGGAAACAATAGAGAGATTTATTATTGATATCTTGAAGCCGCCATGTTAATATGCTATGATATACAGTATCAAAATCATTCAAAAATCCAAAAACACACCGATACAATTGTCCCTTTTATCCAGATTTTTGGCGATAAATATCGTGACCATGAATAGCATGAAATGTTCCTGACCTCTAGACCTCTCCTGAAACCAAATTGATTTTATGATGTATAATGTTTAAATTATCCAGGTAAGCCACTAAACGATTTTTATAATATTTTCTATTATTTCCTACAATAGGTTCGGGAGTGAAGTTGGCCTGCATTTGCTAAGGTTTGTCATATCTCCCCCTTGAATACCGGTACAATTTTAACACTGAGTACAGCTATTCAAAAAAGTTAGAATTTTCTTCATTTGGGTATGGGTTATGATAATTTTCCATACATCGTATTTTTATTTACTGCCCTACTTCCGTTTATTGAACTCGGTCTGCAGGAGAACATTTTATGCATGACAAAACACCATACTTTATAATGGTGGAGTGGAATATGGGCTACGTTGAGGTATGGGTGGGTATTAGGCGGAGAGCATTCCGCGGCGATAACACTTGTCCGGGCCTTTATCTAGACAGGATACAGAGCGCCTCAGAGCGGCCTGTTTGTGCGACAAACATCAAATGAACTTTTATAGCGGTCGCAGTGAGCGCGACGAGCGCCCCCTTCCCCTCCCTCATTTCGCGCCTCACAGTGGATCTGCGAAATAACAAAAACACATTGAAATTTATTAATTTAAGCAGGAATTACCACCCTTAACATTACGCCGCATGATCAAAATAGAACGGATAATTACAAAACGTTTTAACTGCAAGTGTTATACGAATATGAAATCGAAAATTAGCATTTCTGGATCATCAGTTCGATGAATTGAAATATACTAAATATCGACCTTCAGAAGAAAAAAAATACACTGCTGACCCCGGTGGTAAAATGTATGTGTATGTGTAAGTGTTGAGAAACTAGAGAAATGTAACAGGATTTTCGCATAAAATAGGGTATATGTTATTTTTTTCCTCAATATACGTAGTATTTTTTTGTAAAAAATACGTCTTATTTGGATGTACAATTTGTAAGGTTTGTGCTAAAACCGCAAAAAAAACATAAAAATGTGAATCAATAATAGCGAAATTGAATTATAAATTTAATTTTTTTATGACGGATAAAATCAAAATTTAACAATTTCCTTTCATTTGTGAACCTAAAACCAATAGTTGGAATATACCTCTTTGTATATGTCGACCATTGCATAATAACTTTAAACGGCTTTTGTCTTGTAAAATACCTCTAAAATAAAAGTTGGTCACACACACCCCGAAATTATTTATCCTGCTGTTTTATCAAGAACTTTTTCCTAAAAGTGTCTCAAGCGTTTACTTAAGAGAATGTAATGTGATGTAACGTGATGTAATATAAAAAAAAAGTAATGTATGACATGTATGATATTTGGCGCATATGTCATACATTACTTGACAATTTAATTTTAAACATGTATGACATTTGGTTTTCTTTTTATTATGTTTAAAATGCCAAAATGCTTTTTATTATGTTTGCCATAGAATAAGTTTTCACTTAGTTGGAAGACATGTGACCTGCATACAAGCATGACATAACTTGCTTTTGGGTTTAATTATTTATAAGTTAAATTTGATTCCATTTTAAAATGTATATATTACCTATGATTTGAATTACGCTTTTTTACGTTTTTTTTTGTTTTATGATATATTCTTCCTCAACTTCTATTGGGAGCTTTAAAAAAAATGGTCAAAATTGAAATTTCGCACCTATAGTCCAGTGTGCGGCCTCAGCGCTCGCACCCACTCAGACTTCCTTGAAGCAGACCCGCGGTCAGGAATTTCATTCAAAACACTCCCTTTATAGGACCAACAAAGCCGACAAAGTAAAGATGCCGAGCGACAAATAATAATTGCATATAAGCGAGTATATGACCTCATATGAAGGATTACTCCAATCCACAATATTAGAGTTTGATTCGAGCGAGAATAGTGAGAATATTAGCAAAACATCGACAATTTGGACGGACTCTGAAAAGTTGTTGTTACTTAAAACTCTTTATTACCACGCACACCAACCAAGCTAAGAAATAAAAATACAAATCGTTTATTTTCAACTGATTGTAGGCTGTACAGATCATTGGGTACATCAGTTCCAACAGTTTACCGAAAAGGCATACAATATCAATTATCATCACAATGATACACAAGAAAAAAATAGTAGCATAAGAATCGTAAAACAAAAGAAAAAACAATAGTAATATTACTGTAATCACGTAAAAAATGATGAGAGAAATTGAGACTTTTTTTATATAATTATATCAAATAATTCTGTATTGAAAGATAACATATACTAAAAAGGTATATTTATATCATGCCTGTTTAAATACAAATATAGGAACGAAGTTTTCACATTAGAATATATACTTTGAATAGCCCTTTATTATTAATTTTATATTGTTAATTTAAGATTGACTTAACGTCACTTGTATTAAAATTAATATCGTGGTAATTTTTTCAATTGTCAGATCATAAAGAAAATAAGAAAAAGAAATATTTACGAACCTACATAAATGAATTAAATATTAAGAATAATTAATTAATATTGATGGTATATTTCTATTCTCGTTTAAAAATTCCTATACACTATAATAGCATTTATCTTTTATCCATTTTTAGTGTTATTGAATGCTGGTCATTTCATAGATAGTATATTTTTCGGAATACTATTAAAATATTTAACGCAGCAGAATTTTAGTCCCTTTCTGCTCAATTCAGTTCTCGTAGATCTTGTATACCTACATATCATTTCGTAATTTATACATATCTGGATTTGCAACATTCCAGAATATATTTGTATATAGAGAAGGCAGACTTAGCATTGACATATTTGGAAACAGTGGTCTACAGGTTTCTTTGGGTGCTATTCCATACAAAGTCTGATGCATGACTTTTGTAACAACTTTTGTAAGAAGAAGAAGCATTTGTTACAGCAGTGAAAGCATATGTTATATATTTATAATAACATATGTATATATTACACATATACATAACACTTACACATATAAACTAGCATATACACTTATTACATATATAAATAGCTATTTCAAATCACACACTACATACATACATAACACTACAACCTATTAAAATAGTATGAATTGCAGGAGGGTTACTTGGCCCTATAATTATAATTTGATTTAGATTTGCAACTTATATCTTTGAGCGCTGTATGTTCTTCCGTAATAAAAACAAAATTTAAATGGTTTCTTTTATTATGTCAAATTCTTTGTTTCATCTTAGACCTAACGCATATTTGCAAATTTAAATTATCTTTTATATATCAAAGTAAATACACATTTAAAACAACAACGCCATGCAGGTTTTGTTGGGGATGGAACGCTCTCAGTCACATATGTACCTATTTTCGAAGCGTTTTCAGTATGTAAAGTGCCTAATCTCTTTTGGAAAATTCGCTGTTTCGAGGAGTCTTTTGTATGTCCAGGAGCTGCCTTTTTTATAGGAGATAAAAATTCATCTCTTTGAGATCTGCCGAGTCCATTCCAGGTGGGTGCAGCAAAATACGCGAAAGAACCCCGGCACACAGACGTCTTATGTTTCGGTACCCACAGTTTGATCAGCGATCGGAGACCACAGACCTTTATTTTGTGAAATCGAAATCTATCACTTAATTTTGCAATAAAGATAGGCGAGGGTCACAAAAAGAACTCCCTTCATCACACAATTTCGCACAAGCATTATAATAATGATGTTATCGCTACTTGCATAATACCTTACAGTGAACCTAAAGTGGTCACGGTATTCTTAGGTTTCATTAATATAATGAAATGTGATTTTTCTACATTTTTCTGATCATATTAAACGAACCTAAATTTACTCCAATTAAGATTGAATTGTATAAAAGATGAAGCTTTATAAGAATTCTCAACATTTTCAGGATCAGGATCGGCATAAGTCTATATACGAAAAGTTTATATATGCCCCTGTACCCAAACCGTTTTTATTTCGAAATTGAATTAGTTTAAGAACACAGATCGTTGGTATTCAAAAGAGAATAAAGCTTGCTCACGAAACACACCTACAAGTGAATAACAAATACTTCCACTGGTATATATCAAATACGACGTCCATTAACAATCGTCAACCACTATTAATTCCGCTTATAGTGGCAGACCGCAGATTGCAACTATGGCTTCCTTACTTGGGAGGATGAAAATGCAGTGACATCGATGCGCGAAATTGCCTTCTAGTGATGGACAAGACGCTTGAACTATCTCGGCTTTAGGGTCAACGTCATTTATAACGTCATTCGAATAACATTGAGAATTTTAACTATATTACAGACGTGAAAAATGTTATTTGCTGTCGCTTGGATTTAGTTATTTTACATTCAGAATTTCAGTTATTTTCGTTGTCAATTCTTGTCGCTCGCGTGCGATATATAATATATTTTTCATTCATAATAGATTGTACTATTGGCCTTGAAATCGGACTTTACTGGACAGTTTTTTCTATAACTTTTAATTCATTTATTCGTCCTTTCTTATTCATATTGAAATACATTTTATTGCCTTTAAGTCAATCATCCAAATCGATAAATTGTGAAGTTAATTATGTTGCAAGTTACTTAGAATTTCACTTTCTAATATAGAGGTTACGAATTGAATTATGGTTAAATCATTGATATACAACCTAAAACGCAGAGGCCTTGAAACACTCGAATATTCGTAGTTTAATTTTGAAATGACTTATTTTTCATTATAACCATTTTAATTTTGTATTACATGATAGGTTTTCAAAAGTGAAAGTATCACTCCTCGGATTCCATATATCATTACTCAGTTTATCCAAGATCAATGTAATATTAACACAATTGGACGCTCTACTCAAATCGAAAAAAAATCCATGACAAAACATTTTTTTTTATATCAGCCAGGTGGTAGGAATCCCTCATCTTGGTATTGTCAAAATTTATTTTATACGATTTGCCTTAAATGGCAAATTACTTTCTATAGTGAATAATCAGTTATAGAAAAGTCAAATCATATAAAAAAATCACACAATAAAAATGGCGCAATATTAATAGTCAAGATTTTTTTTATATAATAATCCATCTGCGATTATCAAAACGATCATTAAATAGTCAATGGTTGAAAATGAAATGTAATAAAAATAGTTAAAAATGGTTAAAAATGAAATGTATTTTTAAAAATGGTTAAAAATGAATGTCAATGGTTAAAAATGAAATGTAATAAAAATAACAGAATGTAATAAAAATATGTAATAAAAATGTAGGTTTAGAAAAATCAATAATATCAAAGTCCTTAATAGAGTAAATTGGATTCTCAATAAGAATATCCTGGACCTTTTTCTAAAATTGAACCTCTCCAAGACCTATGACGCACAATGAAATCTTATTGTAAAAAAGGTTGGACTGATACAGAAAACTATTCTAACCTTACTTAGTCGCACTTTGTATGGACGCAAGTATTATTTGTTCCGTGTGTTATGCGAATGCACATCCGAATTCGTTAGAGTAGTACTTATATTTTTCCTTGCATATATGATACCCTGGTATATATAAGCAGCATACATTGTCGTGATACCAGATTCGATGAAATATGGTCTACATGATGTTAGCGATGATATTGTGAACAAGTTGCGAATTGCTCTTTTCTGCAGTCGAAATATTCTTACCGAATTTGCCGCCATTCCCCAGAACATGAGGCCATAGCTTATTAAGGAATGGAAATACGCAAAGTAAACAGCCTTTGCGAAAACAGCCTCAGCGCATAAAACAGTAATACATGCTTTTGTCGCTTTACGAGCAAGTGAAATATTTTTAATTCGGGTGGAACCATACATATAGATATAAAACGAAACCAAGAACACAATTTTCTACATGAATAAAGGCTTATTTTTCCAATTATTGTGATAAAGTAGATCAGGTAGCTCAAAGGTAAAGACCGGATATTATTTAAGAAGTTCCAAAGCCGAACAACGTCAACAAAATATGTATTGGTAGATTTCTGATTAGAGGACATTATTTTACATACAAAACAGAATTAAAAATAATTTACAATAATTGACTATTCTATTATGATGATATTACCTATTTTTTATTATTTTTTTTTACTCACAAGACTGGTGTCTTTTTATGGTACACGCCTTGTTGCCTTGTGGCAGACGACCATTTTTTATCATCACGCAATCAGACACTCATGCAGTCACCCATCCCTAGTACTGACCACACCCAACGCTGCTTAACTTCGATAGCAAACGAGTAAAAAATATTATGTATAAAAATCTAATATGTGATAAGAATTTCATAGGGCCTCATAAGATGGTTAAAAGGCAAAGTTGGAAACACGAAAATGAAAATACTTTCTTATCTAAAAGTATAAAACACGCGAAGCTAAAAGATATCATCTCGTTAAGTTCCAAGTTACTGTTTGTACGTTTTATATCGGTATGTCTAAAGAAAGGGAAAAGAGAAAGTGGATGGAATGAGTATGGAAAGGGGAAGGGGGAAGGGATGAACTTGCAGGGCCTAAGGCGCTAATTCAGGAAACTTGTGTTTTTCTTCTGGGACGGGACTCTTTAAGTGGGATGCCTTTGTTTCATTTTTAATGCGACGCTGGGAAACATGGAAATATATTTTGCTACTTATCCGTATAAAAGAACACGGAAAAGGTTGACTATTTTTAGGATTTGTAAATGTATAACTATACCATCGGTTAGAGGCTATCCTAGATATACTACGATAGTGATATTGTATAGTTAATAAGAATTTGTTTTTCTTATTCCTTCATTTTAAAATAGCGTCTATTGAAAGTAGCGGGAAAACTCCCAGAAGTGAGTGATTTTGTTTAAAGAACATGTAATTGGTGTGAGGGCATCCCTATTTGTAGTGTGTTTGGTTTTATCATGTAGACTTTGTCAAGTTCGCCGTTTTTTTTATTTTAGAACACCGTATTTTAATATTGTCTATTTTACGTACTTTACGACGAAATAAATTAAATATAATTTTTAAAAAAAGGCAGGCTTTGTTAATGAAAATATTATATCTTTGCAATTTTTTGTCGTCGTCGAATTTTAGTCTTGCGACAAATGACTATACGACCTACTGATACAGCTACGCCATATAAAGAACTATTATATATTGAAAAAAGAAAATAGAAATTCTTATGATTATAGATTTGGCAAGAAAAATATATATTTCCAGTGACGTAGAAAAATTATAATTACGTCAAAATAATGACAAATATTCAAACCCTACAACCAACGGTAAATGTACAAAGATACAATCAATTGGAGATATAGATTGCTGACATTCCACAAACCTTTGTCATAGGTGAGTACATGGATTTTGGACAATTTAGATTGGCATGATAATAAGGCCTAATTGTGACAACACATCTTAGAATGTACTCCAGGGTGTAAGCAGAGGAAGTGCGCAGTATGCAAACGCAATGCAAGGAAACATTGTGCAGCTTGTAGTAAAGGAATGCGCGTTGAATGGTTTTCTGCATACCATACTACTCGTCAGTGACGTTTAATGGAGCAAAGTCGTTATGTAGCAAAGACCCCATTTATGGATCTATAAACATTTTTATGAATATTTAAATTTTATATATGTTCAATGCATAGAATATCTAAAAGAAATCGTGTCTAATGGTGAAACAATAACATTTTTTAAATGTTCCAGCTGCGTAGCGAACCGTTCCTGTACACGGTCGACCATATATCACAATGCCTGCAAATGCGAAAAAGCGGAAGCTTTCCACACGCACATAAAGTATGTTTACAGTTTAATTTATGTACAAAGCGGATTAATCCAAACGAGCCCTCTTTGCAAATACACAATTGTGTGAAACGATTTAGGTGTGGCTTTTATACAATTAAGAATGCACAAAAAGAACAAAAATTAATTTCTCTTGGTTCAGTTGGGTGTAAAATATGGGAAGTGTTTCTGAGGTTAGTATAGTATATGAGTTTTATAAATTTGAGAGTAGCATCGTTTGACATAATGTAGGCACTAAAGAGGACTATTATGTTTATGAATAGTACGGAAGAATATATAACATTCATTTACTTTATACAATCGATACAATTGTAAACATATTAAATTGGAAATTTTCATAAAGATTCATATCAAAAGGGATTTCTAATAATGGTAGAACTAAAAGAAGAAGAAGTGAAAACTAGTGGCAAATATTTTTAATAAATAATTTTTTTCGAGGTGTTTTATTCTGAGTCAAAATCTCATTTTATAAACACAAAGTTTGCTAGAAAATTATTTTTTTATCTGCTGAATTGGTGTATATTTATAGATAACGTTTCTATTCATCTCCTGAGTATTCTGTTGAGTAACTAAAGAGATTATGTATACGTATAAAAAGTGGTAGATTTTTGCAGTGGTCGTCGTATACGCTACATATTAATTATTTCCCTCGGCGCTGCCCGGCTACGCCGCGATTGTGGCTCGTAGGAGAAGGAAGGCCACGCTGTGTGCTTTTATGTGCGGTAGCGTGACATCTGCTTGTTTTTACTTAGCTTATGCGAATTTTAACGACCCGCGGTACACTTATGCGGTCTCGTCCCATTTCCGACCCGTTTCCTTTTCACGCTGACAATTTCATACCGTCCACATAAGCCGCAACAGTCTCGCAATAATGTATTCCTTGAAATTTTTTATAACATATTACTATCTTATATTTTAAGTGTGGAGATCGTGATCTTGAGAACTAATGAAAAGCAGCAATCGAGTTCGACTGATAGCTTATATTTACTTAAAAGCCATAAGTTTTGGGCTACTCAAAAAAAGACTTAGTAAATGTAATAAGTAAGCATAAATAGTAAACACAATGAGTAAAGACAACCAGTAAACATAAAAATAAATATAAATGGTAAACATAAACAGTATACATACACAGTAAACATAAACAATAAATATAAACAGTAAACACAAACATAATCAGTAAAAATTGAATGGTTGACATACTCAATAAACAAAACATATTAATAGCAATTTCTTAATCTTTTAATTTTTTTCACTTTGAATATTTTATTTAGAATCGACTATTTTTATTTAGAATCGACTCTCATATTTTGGAGATTTATCTCCAAGTCAAAAATGTATTCTTAGTATTGATGGTATTATTATGATTCTTCCAGATGATCAATGAGTCAGTTGACCGCAACTCTGACCTCATAGCTATTATTCTATTTATAATGGCTACTAATATTGAAGATATATGATCCCAGACATCTCAATATTATCATAATCTCCAATGCCTAGGTTCTGAGTTACAGATTTTATTGATTCAATCTTATATACCATAATCCCTTACAAGAAGTCCCCTTAATCATGCACACACTACTCCCAGCGGTTTTACCATAGTAAAAAAGCTTTTGTTCAACTGGGTCATCCCATTACGCATATCTTCTTTTGACGAGAATCTGTCCCTTCCAGCTGTAATTTAAACTACGGCTATTAACCAAAAATCATACGAACCCATACAGAGTAGGGAGCCTAATGATCTATTGGAATGCCGGAATGCGGTATTCTTTATGCCCAAAGTTTGCAAATTGATCAATGACTGACTCAGAAAGATAATATAATTTCTTAAAATTCATTAATTTATTGATAGATAGTTTAGTTTATCGTTAGATAAATATAATGTTATCGAAGAATATCGCCGTTACATAACCTGCATTATAATCTGCGTAGTAACAGCAGCAGTTTGCCGCCTACTCGCAGAACAACGGATGACGATTGCAGCACTTTAGTCTATCAGTCTACCCTGGACAACGGCAGTTGAAACATCGCCAAACATCGTATACTTCAAACTTCACGCGGTAAATTCGTTTTATATTATTTTTGCCATTCTACTAATGGTTTAATTAATCAGCACTCGAAAATACTGACCTTCCAAATTCTCTCCAGAGCTCTTTATTGGAACTAGAATAATGTTATAGCTAATAAAGTCAAAGCTTTCTTTCAAATATTATGTTTAGTGTTACGTACAAAGTGCCGCGCCGTTCTTTCTCGAACACTATGTATTACATTCACCGACATAAAAACAATTAGCACAAATAATATTACACATTCATTTTAAGAGAGATAACCCAACCATTCTGGCTGAAGCGCCGTGACAGAAGGCATTACTTTCTGCGACGTGCCTGAGTTGAGCTAATGTTTACATTATTCTACTATAGTATCAGTGTCAATTTTCTGCAATGTGAACAAAGAGCGGTGACATCCGATTTGGCAGTAATCCGATCCAATCGAGCGATCATTGCTATTGAGTTCGACAAAAAAGCGCCACTAAGCACGAATAAAAGCGCGACAGAAAAGGGAAACCGGGGAGAATTTGAGATGGACAGCCAGGCAAGGCAACAAAAGAGCCAGTGTTAAGAAATCGGAAATCGGAGGAAGATAAAGGCAACGGCATTGTCTGGAGTCTGAAGACAGGAAAAGTTTTAAAAGGGAGGGGAAAGTAGATATTAGATAGATATATGCATATGGGCTTTTATGGAAATATCTAAATGTTATCTAGACATTCTTTATTACAACACATAAAAGGTTTATTATTATAAACTCCAAAACTTTCGCGGATACGTGCATTTTAATTATAAGAAAAACGGATTCCCACCGCGTGGAACCAGAGTAGATATTCCCGACATTCGGTTAAAGTCTAATTTGCCGTTTTCTCAGGGATAATGAGAGTGCGACTGTCGCGTACATTGCATGCCGGCACTCTGCATATTTATTGGGTGTTGGGGCGAGTTGTTCGTTTTCCACCGCCCGCGACGCCCGCTGGCGCAGATTGTAACTATGAATATTTTGGCACGATTTTTGGAAATGATCTGTGCACACATAAATCACTGTGTCCTGCTTAACGCACCCGTTGTTAGGACTTGGTATTCTGGGATAGGTACCTGGCCATACAAAGATCGAAGGCAATAAAAAAGCCAACGAACTTGTAAAGGAGGGAGCAAAATGAAAGCTTTACGGTCCTGAACGATGCTATGGCATACTAAAAAGCCTAGCAATCCAAATGATCAAACACCATTGCTTAGAACAATTTCTTAATCACTGGAACAGCACGCGAGGCTTGAATCATTCCAAGATGTGAATCACAGCTTACGACAGAAATATTGCCAACGAGGCTTTGACGCTAAGTAGGATCAACCTATGCATACTGGTTAAAGCACTGACAGGACATTAAGGCCAGAACAGACAGATGTTCAACCTCAAGCTACGAGACACTAAGAGTATGCAGGCTCTGCTAAATTGCAGACGAAACTCCCCCTGCACCTCGGCGAATGTGGTCCACTGATGCGTAAAGAAAGCAATTATCTGGGTAATTACTACCTCTAACTTCAAGAGGTAAAACAAACTAGTTCCAAAAGCTCATTGCCGTTCTTAACTGATGCGAATATTAGCAAGAAAATATAATAGGTGGCGATCACAACATGCCAAAGATGATTTCAGTGGTACAAGGCTCAGAAAACATTGAAATAGCCCCAACACATAAATAATAAATAAGGGTTGGCTATGAGAGCTTCTTAATTAGTGGGCTCCATGTAATGTAAAATGTAAAAGCGTTCATCTCGATTGAAGTTTCGGATTCTTCTCATTTGGAGAGCTTCCCTGTTCTTTCGCAGGAAAAATAATTATTTTATTTCAGAGGACAATTGAATTATGAATCTGCAGTGGTGAAGAACAATTAAGCAGGCTCAGCTGTTTAACTGCAAGCTTTTGCAAGTGTGAGATCGCAAGAAGGCTGCAATTGATAAAACCGGCGCAGGATCACCAGACTCTGGTTATTTTCTTCTGACTGATCGTGTGTTTTAGACATTTGTCTTGCTGCATCTCCTGGATTCAATCAAAGCCATTACTGATTATGTTTATCAAACAAGATACAATTTTCGTTGCAAGTGACAATCCAATTCAGAATCCCTCATTTTGATATTGGTTCAGTAAAGCAATACATGTGCAGACGCGATTTTGCGGCTGGCATTCATTTAGCTCATACGTTACCCACTTTTCCAGCTTCTTCATTTTGCCATTTTTTTAATGTTTCAGATGTTTTTGTTATTGTCAGCGGTCGACGGGCGAGCTTCATGAAATTCGTCACTGAGTTCGTTCCTTTTTCGTTAGCGTCAGCTACCATGTATATTACTAATAAATTCTCATTTTTTTTAGTTTGAGCCTCTTTAAAGCTTACGAGAATTTCTGACGCCACCCTTCATGGAAGGAACACCATATTTTTTTATTATATGTTACCCACTGTTGATGCTTGTCCATTGTTGCGGACGATCCCGCCATCTAAGGATGTTATAACGACTGTTTTCGTATTATCAACCTGAAATGAGTCGCAATTACTTTGACGAAGACGACGTACTTATCCAGTTTCGCTACAAGCCAGACGAGGACTAATTGAAACCGCGAGGTACCGGGAAGGAGTCCCAGTGGGATCCCTTGCATCCTGCCTACCAGATTTGGAAGAATTGCTCCGCCATCTAATCTGATGTGAATCGAAATCGCTTAAGCGTACCTTTACATATTGTGGGCGTATTTGGTACCCGTGCGCCCTTTGTCTGCGTTAATCACCGGGATTGCGTACCCTTGAATAATTTCTAAGGATAGGTGATAATAGTTCAGTTAATCAAGTGAACTGAAAATAAAGGTGTTTTTATATTGGTAAATATAATTTTGATATTTTCCCAATTTACACAATTATGGTCATCTTTTATAAATTATCGGTATTAAATTACAACATAAAATTTTAAATAATTTATTATTATTGAGTATAGTAAGTACAAACGTAACTGACATGGAATTCACCCACGAAGGTCAGGTCCATCATAATACTATTGTTATACTTCTGGGGGGTGAGCAGTGGACTCCGGACTAACGACCCGCTGTGGTAGGTTTAAGACAGCTGTCTTGCCACATGTGAGCGCCTCCTTACCACCCATTCACTCCCCCTTCGAAGCCATAGAATTTGAGATGCGAAAATCGCGGTTTTAGATAATTTTTCTAGGGAGATGTTAATTATTTTCCTGGAGAGACCGAGATCCTTAAATAGGTGAAATAGAGATTTGGCAGGGAGGCCGCGAGCGCCTACTTCCGCCGCGTGAAGGTGAACAGTGAAGCCATTCCGGGTGACGGCATTTGCAAGATCATGGTATTTATTTAATT
>JAOPUG010000276.1:29921120-29933093 GCA_027564375.1 Micropterix facetella | reverse complement strand
ATATATATATATATATCATCGATTTTCCAGTGGATGTTTAATAACATTTCTCTATATACCGTATTGACTGTTTTATCTCCTGATGTCAACACGTAAAAATTATGACTTGACATGACATACGAAAGGACCGCGTAGGTATTACTGTTCACGAAAGAAACATTCATAATAAGCAGTTTCTCACCGTCGCATTGCTGCACAAGTTTTCAACGCCAATAACTCCTCAGTCAATGATGATAATTACATACTATAAACGGCATATCCTATCTACTTAGATGCTTAAACTATCTAAGAGGAGCATTTTGTAAGCATAATTGAACTGTGAAAAGAAATTTTGATTTTAAAAATTGTTTTAAAGGACTCTTGGTTTTGCTCATATCTCGGGAAATACTAAACGTACCGTCACTTTTAGTATGTACCAGTCGACTAATCAATATTGATTTGTAATTAGATATTATAAAAAATGATAGATCATTGCTTTAGGTTTTAAATTTTAAAATGTTAAAATTCGCATGTGTGCCCGATTTTTTTTACTCAATCAACTAAACTCATCACTGCTCAGTCCTCTTTTTACAGATATAGATATATTTTACAATTTGACCTTCTTCGAAAAATGGCCTAACTAACAATAGAAACTAATTTGGAATATATTCAGCGGTTTCTGAGTTTATCGTAAAATGTCTGTTTTCATACATTTAATACTTACCACTGTTCAGCTCCTTTTTTAGATATATTGATGGTATTACATATAAACTCATTTCAAAATATTCTCTAACGAACTGTGTAATCCGAATAGAAATCTTCTTGCGGTTCTTGAGTTTAGCAAGATCAAATAGACAGACAGGGAGATAGATAGACATAGACAGATTTTTTTGGGGTCTTGTTTTGTAATGATATAAATATCGTATGGATATAAATAGCATGTATAAATGGGAATCATTTACTACATTTTATACATGCTCTGGAGAGATAATATTTGAAATATAGTGCTTTTAATTTTTACATTTACTTCGGCCACCCAAGTGTCCAACCGCGTCCGATTTAGAAAAATCTTTCGGCAATCGATAGTTATGGCTAATGTACAGAGCACAGTTAATTTTTGGGTATGTGCGTCATGCGGTTTGTTTTTTATTGTAATACATAAAATAATACAATTAATTGATATGTCACTGGGCGAGCACTGAAGTATCAGGTGAACATACGTGCTACGGCAATGAGTTTACGCATGATTACGTCATTCGCCATGCCCCAGGAGCCCGTGTGCGAATGAGACACAGTGCTGCGATTGGCATCGCCCGAGATGTATTGCGGGCGAATCGTGTGACGCGAGCCCACACCTCTTACGTCACTTCATATGAGCGCCTAATATCGATGCGGGGAAACGACTAGCCACGTGTTAGATAGATAAAATTGATGATGGAGATGCATGGAGATTTTTTGATATCGGACGTAGTTTACTCGAGTGTTCGTGCATAGTAACAAAACCTAGTAGGATTGTAAGAAGACTTGGCCTCCTCGGGGGGAGGGGGGGGATGTAAATATTTAAACTAGGTATACAATGTTATATAAATAGTTATATAAAGGCTTAAACTTACGTATGAATAAAATATTTATTTAATAATCTTCATATCCTATGACTAATTTAGGCGGAGGGAGGAATATCGATGAAATCGAGACAAAATGGCTTTATGTGTTTTATATTATGCTTTTTTTAAAATAACGTGTAAAATAAGTGAGTTTGCGAAGACTGGAATATACTTTTATATTACTTTGGCCATCTAAGTGGCCAAACTCTAGAAAAAAGTAACACGGGGCTAGGGACTATTAACCACACAAAGTTTTTGGAAAGCTTTTTCTCTCAGAGCAATTAAAGCGGATATTTGGGGGCGTCATGAGTTTTATCTCTAAAGTAACATTTAAACTCCTTCATTGAGGATGTCATTACAGGAGTGGCACAATGGATCTCTCTCTCTGGTTTACGTGCTCAATTCAGGTAGTTATTTTAAACTACCCTGAACATCTTATTATATTATACATACATACAACAAAATAATCATATGGGCCGAAGTTTGACAAACAATTGGGTTTTCCTTCTGCCCCAGTTTATATCTTAAGAAGTAGATGAAATTCAAATTAATTAATTATAATACATAGACATATGAAATAAATATTTTAATCAATAATTAAATAATGAGATAATAATGCTCTTTTACTTAGTGGAATAAAGATTCGATTGATTTACAATATCAGCTTATCAGTTTCCCGCTAATAAAGTTCTGCGACATGAAACGAATATGTCGAACATTTAAAATTAAAATTATTATTTGTCTGAACCAAGCCAGTAAATTCAAGCTAGAGAAGCTAAATTAAAATCTACAGAAAAAGCAAGCTAAATAAGAGAGAAGATATTTTAATTGCAAATTTTAATCATAACAATGAAAATGCATAATGAGTTCTTACCATTATTTCCCCTGGTGTGTAATTGGAAACGTCCGTGAAATGTATACCGGATAGAATAAACGCATTAATAAAGATTTTAGCACTTGAACTGGGATAAGTTCCGTTTGCGCTGGAATTACTAAAAAAAAAACATTCGAAGCCATGTTATTCTATTTTCAAAGTCAGTTATAGTACGATTGTCTTTCTTTCGTTTATTATTGGTGTGTGCCACCATGGAAGTGTTAAAAATTCGCGTTATTTCATGTTATTTACGTGGTGTACAGGTGTTATCGTTTTATGTATTGTGTTGTGTGGGGATGTTCCAGGATTTATTGAGCCTTGTATCACTGTGACTATTTCTGGTCTATTGTGACCGCCACCTATACAGTTCCGCGCTAAGCTTCGGGTCGTTTAAGAATCGAAGTAAGCTTTTGGCGCTAGATTGTTTTACCTCTTCAGCTTGTAGGTAGTAACCACTCGGGCGGGTTTTTCTTTTACGCATCAGTGGACCACATTCGCACACGAGGTGCAGGGGAGTTTCGTCTGCAGTTTGGCAGTATCTGCATACTCTACTGCCCCGGAGCTTGAGGTTGAACATTGTCTGTTCAGGGTATTATCGATTACAGCTTCATGCTGTCTGGCACAACGGTTAACGTAAATATGCACTGTCATGAACAACAAACAATTATGGAAAGGGCCGCGAAAATTAAACAATGGAGCATGTTCAATCGCCCTTTGCCACTGCTTCTGAGCATACACACACTTCACAGTAAACGATCGCAACATCGCAGGAGTTGCGACTGGAGACTTATGTATATGTCTCTTTATAAGGGAAATATATAATATATGAAGGAATACTATGAGAAATGACGGAAAACTATGAGATAAAATAAATAAGGCATCAAAGAACACCCACTAAAATTGCAAAACGCATAGATAATAGGAGCAATTTTTTGGTTAATTAAATATATTTTTTTCATACAGAGAATTTGGTCTTATATTTCCTTCATAGAACAGAAACTTCGTAGTTAAGGACATAATATTATATAATTTATATCACGCTCCTTTGAGCATGGCAAAGATTAGCGGGAGTGAGTAATCTGCGGTCGAATCCTTTTTCCCGTCGTCAATGAATATGAAATGCCACGGTGTGCGGGGTCAATGAAATTCCTGAAAGTCCTGAATAATTAAATATGGCGACTCAGCTTTTCGAAGCTCTACGGCGTACGTCCGTGAAGCTAACTTGACCCAAATCGAAAATTGTGATAATCTGTATGCAGATCGTTTGCTTAGCGATTTGTGTCGTTTGTTTACTCTGGGGTAAATGGCTGCGTTGGCAGATAGATATCGTTTACACAAATAACGACTTTTAATTAGTTATGTAATAGTTTATTTTTGAGAACACAATATTCAGAAAAACAATAAAAACATAGGAAGTGTGTATAACGACGACGTTACAATTATTTAAAACAAAGTACACACTCGTTTTTGAAAAACCTCGTAACAGTTTCTATGGTTACGGACGGCGATGCGCCGTACTTCATACGTTCGTTGCATGACAACAGGTCAGCTATAGTAATACATTATTAGTATATATTTACGTATTTGTATAATATTTATGAGTTCTTAACTTTTTTCTCTGTTTCAAGTAAGCTCGCCACAACTCTATGCTGTTCATTTGTTTACATTTGTTCAGCTATTTTCGTTGTTTGTTTATACCTACATCCACATTTTAACTATATTCTGATTGGTTCGTGCCAACTTTACACCCAGCTCGACCCAACGGAAATTGCTGCCGATAATAAAGTCTGGTCACTTTCTTCTTTAACATGGCGAAAGTAGCATTTAAATGTAATAATATTATTATGTTTTCACAAAATCATGAAATTTTATATTTCGCACCCAGCACTCTCAACCTCAACCCCGGTCACCGCTCCAATTACCAACCATAAATAAACGATCTGAACAGAGACAATCCCAACTTACGACTTGGTTTGGGCTAACCTCACGTACGTCTACGGAGCTACGTTGACCGCGCTCGCGCGGTGGCGCGGCGGCGCGGCTGTTTTTGCTTAATAATTTACGTGGTCCTGCATGCTACGATCTAATAATAATAACGCCAGGCTGCGCGCACCGTGTCGAAAGGTAAAGCAGTTCCTCTTGTTCACGGCTGAAAATTAAACCATTGTATAAAGAGAATGGATGGATTGGTAAGCATAATAAAAGGCAGGCACGAAAACTGGAACGTTGAAATTTTCAAATATTAAATTCCATTTAGGAGATTATGTACGACGACAGTAAACGTTAAAACTCAGTAAGGCATTGGTGTAAATATAATGAGAGAATGAGTGTATAGTTTAATTCAATTCAGATTTTCTACCCGGCAAGGTTGCCGGCTAGCCCAGCTGGGTGAGAGCACTCTCAGTACAGATGGCCATCTGACGAGTGATTACTACAAGCCACCAGCCCTGGCTTACTCGGCAAGGAGAAGAATAAGAGAAGGAAAACCAGATGTCAATTATGTCGTAATGACCGGTGAAGTTGAGCCTCAGAAACATAATCATTGCTTCATTGATTAATACATAATCAATTTATTGAATTCAGAGTAACATAGCATAGAACAGTAAGTTGCAATAATTGGATACTGAAAGCGTCATATAATATTATTTAATCCGTCAATTAATATTCGATAGCCCTAAACTTAGTAAATAAAAGCTATTATTTGAATAATAATACAACGAAAATGAAAAATAATCGTAACTACATAATGTTATTTAGTAAATAATAAAAACAATCAATAAGAGTAATTGAGTAGTAAAGAAAATATTCAGAATAAGAAGCTAAAGATAATAAGGCCAATGAAATAGTTCTAAGCTTCATAATCGACATAATATCTACTTAGGAGAGCCGCGTATGGGGTTCTCGGAGGGTTCGCATGACTTAAAGGCGCAACAAAGCCTTGATCGACCTACTCTCCGTCACCCGTCCAGCAGTTTGTTCTGTTAGGAGGAAATTTCACTGCGGTAGATTCAACCCATCATGTAACGCGACGGCTTCTCGGCGATCGCTACACGGCTACTTTGAGCTATATGGTATCCCGCCATCTTCATAGGAGATTACAAGTGTGTGCGAAGTGGTGGAGAAGTAGCTTAAATGCCAATTACTTGACAAATTTGCTATTTTTCTTGCTACTACTTTCCAATATTGCTATTTTTTCTTGGGGTTTCATTGCTTATATTGATTTTTTATAAAACATACGTTTTATGGTTAATATTATGGCACTTGTTAAAGATTGTCGCGAAAATGTAATAAATGGTCTTATCTTCCTGTAAAAATGCTACTGTAAAAGGAGCATATTTAATTAAGATACTGACCTACTTAGTCTCTTACTTGGTGCATATTAATAAATTTAGCGAAACGCGCCACGACTTCGTAATATTTCACCCAGCACTAGATCACGAATGCATGTCCAAAGCTTACAACTCTAGCAATGACGTCATTTTCCTGCTATACCCTTTTCAATGCGTATCTATGTAGCTCTCTCCTATTTCTAGAGGTAGGAGAATACAATGTTAATGTCGAGGAACCCTATCTTTAATTTATTGGAGAATTCTTTTCTAAAGTCTACTGGGAGTTATATCTAGCCTTCCACATTATCGAATTTCCCTAATAGTCAGCAGTAACTAGGTGACTTAATCGCCCCATTTTTGCCGCCAATTTGGCCACAACCTCAATCATTCTCCTACTCGCTCAGCCGATTAGTTTCAGCATCCATCATTACGTCGAGTCTAGCTTCGGCCATAGCCGCCGGCTGTGGCATCCAAGTCGTGCGACTATAGCGCATTATCCTTCCAGTCAGGTCAGTTCCTTTTATCAAGTGCATCTCTTAAACCTATTTCTCAAGTGCCAGTTAACTCAAATTAACAGCGCTCAATAACGACCGTTTTCGGTTTAGGTACATACAGTTTCAATTGGAAATTAGTGGATCTAATCAGTGCGTCCCACGATTATAGCTATATAGCTCAATCGCCGCTAAACTTTCAATCGGTGGAGGAACCATCGATCGTTTTTCATTAGGATACTTTATCTGACCAAACGTGCGTAACGTGCTTGAAATAATCGTAGTTCTATCCAGCTACTGGCGCATTACGTTAACTAATTTGCATCGTCGCTCTGCTTCCTAAATAAAGACCACTTCGGAATATCGATTTTCATTCAAATGAGCCGCATTGACCAGGGACCGCTGAAACTCAGTCAGCGCCATATTAAATTAGAGGGAGGTCACCTACGATAATATGAAATTAATCGTACGATACTAGCACCGACAGTCATTCTTCATACTTCAATACTATGGTAGGTACTATCCCACATTGATCTATTAGATTTTAATATTATAATCTCATAAATATAGAAACATATCAGGCGTCACACTTTTCAAGCGTGCATCTGCACATCGACGAGGATCGGCTTGCATTTTAATCGACCAAAGTAAACTCCACACCTGAACTGAGTTAGTTTCGAGGGAGCCTTGAGAGCCGATACTACGGTTACCGCTGTAAGTAATCTCCTAAGCTATCTATCATACGTAGATCCTCGCATCCCGAGCTTCGCACATAATGGTTTTTTTTTACCAAAATTAAGCCAAAATTATTTTTCCAATTTAATCGATATAGAAAGTGTTCTTACGCTAAACCGTATTATTATTTCTATAAGGGATAAAAAGAATGTTGCGAAAAAATTCCTTCTAGATATCGTCAAGTTTGTAGGTATGTTTTCTTAAAAGTATTTTTTTATGGTAGCTTTTACGTAGCTTTCCGCAGCAATGTACCATCAATAATAGGACCTAACATTTTTAATAAACTTAAAGTAAATGTCGGTAAATACTCGGAAGTACCATTAATCAACTCTAGATTGCTTTTTTACTGAAAATTGCTTATACGAAACGCTCTTTTTGACAATATAGCGCCAATCGTAACAAAAATATATGAATAATGAAACAACAAAATAAAGAATATTAACTCCCAAATAGATAAATGCAATAGAGGCGCCGTTGCTCTAAAATGAGGACCAAGTTTTGATTGTTTCGACAGTCGCTATGGGGATGTGAGGAGTGAGGGATGCGTTCGGTGTTTATCGTGAAAGCTTGCGTATAAGTATAAATATTTTTCTACCTGCGCCTAAGCGTAATCGATTTTTGGCCACCCAGATTGGCCAAATCTCCCTATCTGCTTTAGCTAATGTATAATCGAGCGTCACTATTGGGGCCCGCAATGACTCTATTATTATGAATCTTGACTTGCCTCGTGAGCTAGAACCCCGTAGCACTTTAGTCGCCACCATATTCAATTCAGCTGCTTCAGCACATGACACGTTACAAAGATAAAATAGTTTATTGCTATCACCGTAACATCCTATTGCTAAAAGACCAAATAAACACAATAATTGTATTCATTCCATCACGACGACCCCTTGATTTTGTTTGTAACATTACAGCCTGTATATTTTAATAGTCGATGCTATGATTTACTGTTATTTTTCTAATCCTCGTTATGTAGATATTTTGACGTATAATCGAAGAGTGAATTTTAACAAAATTATTGGTTATTCAAACAAATGACTAATATTTCAACAACTTAGGTACATACATTTATTACAAGCGTCCTGACATGAGGAATGGAGATAGAAGCCGATTCACTGATCGGCAGGTTTTTCTGCTGGGGTTTTAGATACGAATTTATAAAATGGCTTCTATATCTATCAATTTACACTACCAAAAAAAGAACAATACATGAAATAAAATAGATAACCAGTAAGTAAAATAAAACGTTTTAGAAAAAAATAAATTAATTAACTATCCTATCATAGCATATTACAACAAAATTTAATCAACGGGGAGGAAATAGGTAAGAGCAAGGCCTGAAGGACCGTCACAGTTACCGATTAAACCCTTGAAAGATAGACACCACGAGCCATCAATGACAAAGACCGCTCCGACGAAATTGAATGGTATAATTGACACGCGCGGTCAAGGAAAAGCAGTATTTCCCGGATATGGGGTGATATCACAAACTTAGCACTCAAGTACTCTAAGTACGAAAGCGGCGAAGTATTCTGCTTCACCAACCAGCTCAGTATTTCAGATAGGAAACCCACTAACGTGGTAATCAATTGCATCCAACAGTTCCATTTTGGCGGCCAAAAGAATAGTTCACATCCACAAAAAGTGTGACAAGTTTTTTTTTAGATTAAACATACCTTTTCGTATTTATAGTCAGTATGATAATAGTGTATGGGAAACCAAAAAAGTATGCACGTTGTAAAAAAATATCTAGCATTACTTGAAATAATAAAATAGTATTGAAGATATTTTCGCATTTTAAATTCAAGCCATCTGAAACTGAACAAAAACCTAGCATATTTATCAAATAAAAACTCGATCGTTGGCAACTATATTTTGTTCAATCTACCGGATTTCATGTAAAGCATGTTTTTTAAGCAGATATGATATAGCTTGTGATATTGCAGTAGTAAAGTTGAATAGAACAGATTAGCGGATTAAAGAATGGATGGATGAAATAGCAGAATAGCAAAAGCATTTTTGAAATCGGATAACGCATTCTCTTTTCGATAGGAGATGTCTTTAATAGAAGAGGAATGTACTTTTGTCCTTTTTGTCTACATGAACATTTACTAGGCTTCCCCTATTATTTGTAGTTTAGAGGCAGTAAGTAATATTTTTATTCAGTATCTATGTACATAATAAACTCTGAGCGTTAGACATCCCACGTATGTATGCTCGCATAACTATCTAAATTCTGTTTATATAATACGGTGCTTGAATTAATAGCTCATAAATAACATATATATCAATCTTCCCCTCCACGTTCTATATCCCTCGTTGTCAGTGGGGGAAAATGGGTACAAGTGAGACATCGTCCCACTTACAAAAATGCACTTTTTAAATATTTAAACTCTACGAGTATTTAAACTCATCTAGAAAAGCGGTTCTCATTATAAGCTCAGATGGCGACTAATTCCACATATCCGACAGTGTGGCGTGAGACGAACACAAGTGTACTATTGGTCAGTTGATAATATTGAACAAACAATCTCTCATTCTATAATCATATTAGACAATTTTATACAGCATTTCACTTGTGGTGAGGAATGTGTCTGTAAAACAATCAAAATTGGACAAACAAGTACGATGTTTTAAACCGTTATTGATTAGAACATTATACTTTTCAAAAAGTGATACATAGAATGGAAATCTTAATGTTTTTTCGTGAAGTGATAGAGAATATTAATTTAAAAATATTCTGCAGAACTCAATTTCAGGGGAAATAACTGATTGAATAAACAAGTATTAGAGGAGCGATTGCACTAACCGCGCTGAGCCCGGATCGTCGACGAATATGTAGGTACGTACCATATCTTGGATAGCCTTATCCACTCTTTAATTTCCTTTAGCGGTAGCGTCATGGCCTTTGATGGTTTCGAAGAAAGTATCAAGAAGTATTCCTACTGCCCATGTTTACTGTCCAGTATGATATAATCTTGTTTCCAAATAAATGATTAAATATATAAGCGGCCTTTAGATTACGGTGTTGCCGCTGCCGCTGCCGAGTGACGAGATAACAGGTCGACTGTAAACTTTTCACAACGCGCCGCGCCGCGTCGCAAAAACAAATGCCACAAGTTTGCCGTATATTTCGCCTCCCTACCCCCACGGTCACAATCTCGGCCAGAGCCAAACTTCTGGTGCATTTTTGCCTTCCTTTTTCTCTTGCCGGATAGTTTTATGTCATCCGTTGCAGCGCGACCCGTCCGAGAGAGGAAAATATTTGTATACGGAAAACTGGCCCTCGGTTATGAATTTCTCATTGCGAATTGCTACTAGTCAAATTGTAAAGTAAACGCCTGCGACTTCAAGTTTACATATATGAGATTATTCAGTGAAGCGATTATTTTCTGAGAGTATTAAAAAATATTTACCATATTCTATTATTATAATGTTACTTATAAGTACTTTTCAAACTTTTTTGTCGTTGACACTGTATTGAATCCATTGTTGGTTAGAATATTATAAAGGGGTAAATCGATAATCACAAATTATAGGTCATTGCATCGATTTTATATTGTAAATTCATCGAATATCGTGAACCTAAATAAATATTCGAGAAAGGGTAAAAACTGATCGTGCTTTAGTTTGACAGTTACCTTTACCATCAAATTAGAAATGTTAAATATATTTAATTAAAAGGACATATACATTTATATCTCGTCATAATTGAGTTCTCCTATTAAAATGGAATTTTAATTATTGTCTCGAGTGACGTCATTAAAAATTGATGACGATACATCGTACCTATAACAATATCATTAAAATCGATGGAAAATATTATAGTATGTAATCTGGAATATAATTTTCTTTATTTATAATTAAAAGGAGCACCGCTCCCGTACGATGGTCTGTAAATACGGTAACATGTCTACTTTCCTCAATCGGTATCTGAATTAGTCTGAAGTCCGACTGTCTACCCCAGTCAAATTAGGTTTGGAGCGTTTTTTTATGGATGATGTATCTAAGCAGTGATTTTTTGTTGAAAAATCCAAGAAATCGCATATGTGAGTTTCTAGATAGATAATACTTTGCCATCAATGTCATAACTATATACGAACGGGGAATCACCTCGCGAGTATGTCATGATTGAACATTTTTGTAAGGTTTAATCTAAGATTACCCCCTTTTTCGTGCTAATTTGACTGGGCCGAATACTCAAATCATGACACGGCTGGATCGTTGCATACCAGAGCGGCTACACTCATCCAGAGTTGAATCCGGATCAAATCAAGGCACGATAGGGGCACATGCATGCGGTTCCCCGCTTGGGTTGCGCTCCCTATATTGAATGCCAGAATAATATTGTTATAAGTCTCGTAATACATTATGCTTATCTTCATCAACATACCGATATTTATCCATTCATAGAGGCGTTTTTTTTTATTGAAGTAACAACATTGTCAGCCAATAATCATAACAAGAAAATAATGGAAATTAGTACACTCTTCACAATTTATTATTATTCGGTGATACTTCAATGGTATTTAATTTAATTTAATTTAATTTCAAAGCAATTATTAAATAATATTATAATTTAAAACAGCAAATAAAAATATTATTTAACAAAATTACTCAATCCACAGCAATAAAGTAAATTCAATTACTATATTATATTCACTGTCCAATGTCGCGTAACTACGCAAAATTTGTGCTTGGGCGGACATTTTACAAATATATAGTTAAATTAATTAGTGTGTAAATAGTATGTAAATACGTAAATTTTCGAATCATACTAAAATTTTCAATTATAAAAAAATTACAGTTCAAAAATAGGAATAAATAAGTTTACTCGATTATAAAATGTAAGAGTAATCAAAAATATATAATCGTCATAGTTATAAAATAGTCATAATCATAAATAAATAATCAGCTACACAAAAAATAGATAAAGAAAAAAATACAGTATCACAAAT
>JAOPUG010000276.1:29853011-29868275 GCA_027564375.1 Micropterix facetella | reverse complement strand
TTTCAACGATTGCAATTAGTCCGTATTAAAATTACATTACGACCGCCGCTTTTTACCGTCTTATTACCGCTCTACTAATTAAGTTAATTTTAAACTCGCAATTAAATTATTTTCAACGTATCCGCTAATATTCCGCTTACTTACGGCTATCGAGTGATTTTTACGGAAGTACTAAATGGTAATCTATTGGATTTTTAAAAGTGTTTTTTTTTACTATACACGCGCGTACGAACTCTTGTATAGTTCACTTCTTTGCTGGTACTGCAGACTGTCGTTAATTCCTGAAAGTGGCACGGATCAGAGTTACAGGTTAGTGAGTGCATTTTTTAGTCAAGGGCCCGGGTGGTGATTTTTGAATCGATAGAGGTAATTTAGTATACGAGCTGACGTCATATCTCCATAACTTCCCCATTCCACGTTCGTATTTCAAATGAAAAGCTATAAAGCATGAAATCATCGTGACGTCATCTCATATACGACATATTCTCTATCGATTCAAAAAATACTCCCCTGGTTACTTGTTTTTATGGGAGAAATTTGCGCGTAGTAACCTAGAAAAATTAAAATATGTACGAATTTACCTCCATTTTCGAAATATTTCTTAAACTGTTTCATAACGCGGAATGTGTTCCTTTGGCAATCACTAATTAGTCATTACTAGAATACAAACATATTTAAGTCACATAACTTTACAACATACTAAACGTCAAAAAACAATAATATTTCGGATATTACCATCAAAGAATACCAAATGGCCAAATTTTTTGTACTAGTATTGTCAAGACTACGCGGTCTTTTAAATTCATTGAATAGCATTCAGTATCCATCTGAATAAATATGATACATGAAACAGAATGAATAGTTTAAGAAAAGAACAGAAAAATAGGAGGGAAAAAATACCTTAGTTTGCGTAGAATTAATACTTTCTGAAACCTTCACTTTTATGGAAAGGGCAAAATAATGTAAGTGCACGGACATGCTCCTATGTCATATCTATTGCGAATGCACGCAACTTTCTGATTAAACTATGTCAAAAGGTACAGCTTCTGTACTATCGCCATTCATACGCTTGAAGCGATGTTTCTGAATAGGTTGTGTTCATTCTTAAGTGGTGAGATATTTCCCGCCCCGCGGAAAGGCAACTATCGAAAGGAAGTAAAGAGAGTAGGAGGTTGGAAGGCGGATTTGAGAGGGAAGGAGCGATGCCAATCTCTAGGGGTTAACCGCGGAGATAAATGCCCGGAAGAACAGATAGAAACACACATGCCCCGACCAAACGAATACTAACGGAGGAAAGGATGGGGAGGCACAGGAGGGTAAGAATAAAAAATCTCTCGCCGCTAATGGAGGTAGGCAGATAAAAGTGTCCCCTGCGCCTCGGTTACCCGCGCTGCGCCACGCTAGTAACCTCGCACACACTGCGCACCCCTTCTCGCCACTTTACGACCTGATAAACTTTATTCCTTCGCTGTTCTATTATTGCTTTGTGAAACGGTGTGGGTGCACCAGTACAATATGCGTAATGACTTGTTTAGGCATGGTGTTACGCATATATTCCTGGATACATTGAATATGGATATTTTAATTTTCATATATTCAAATGTATTCATAAATTTGCTTAGAAGATTGGCAAGTTCTTGAAGTATAAATAATGAGATCAAATTAAGTCATGCATAGAATGTATCACAATGATCGAACCTGGTCTCGACGTGCATTTTTTATGAAATTAATAAATTATCTACTAAGCTCAATATGAGAAGTGATGGAAACTGGCGAAGATGAATAGAAGAAGAGATATCAATCATCTAACCACTCGAACAGCACGCCAGTCTGAATCATTTTAAAACTTTAATTGAAGCTTACCACCGTAAGATTGCCTACGAGGCTTTAGCGCAGTAGGAATAACAAGCATACTGATGACAGCACTAGCAAGACACTGTGGCCTGAACAAATATATTTTCAACCTCAAGTTCCGGGAGACTAGAGTGTGCAGTTTCTGCTAAATAGCAGACGAAACTCCCCTGCAGGTTATATGCGATTACGGCCCACTAATGGGTAAAATAAATATCCACCTGGGTAACTACTACATCTAATCTGAAGAGGTAAAATAATCGAATGCCAAACCTTTATTGCTGTTCTTAACTTACGCGAAGCTACGCTCAGAAATATATAGGTAGTAGGTGGCGATCACAATAGGCAAGAGATGATCGCAATGATATTACTCAGAAAACCTCAGAGCAGCCCCAATTAAAGGAAAAAAGACAAAATATGGACGAAGAAGTAAAAAATATAGACACAAAACAACAATTATTTTTGCTGCCCTAACAATCCTAGATCCTCATAGAGAATTATTTTCTATATATTCTCTAAGCTGCTAGAATACTAGTGGACGGATTTACCTTCCCAAAGACAGGTGCACTGTAGCCTTAAAAATGTATTCGGTTTACATCTCAGGAACATTCATGTCTGGTCTGGCAAAATTCGTCTGTAGGTTCATAGAACAAATCTGACTCGTAAACGAAGATACCATACCTGTAACAAGGAAATACATTATTAGATTTTAATCATAATATTTATGAAATTACGAATTTTATGCCATTTTCCGTGATGATGTATTTATTTGGACCAATATTATTAAATTACCATTAGGACCACCAGTACCAGTCTAGTGAGCTGACATTTGAAGGACGTTTCTAGTTAGAGTGAGTTAATTAATAAGCATAGTCTGTTACAAAAGAATACAACAAGTCGCAGTGACGAGAGGCAATATTATATATAAAACATCTTCTCTGCCATCTACCATGGACAAAATAATATGTAAAAAATATCATCTCTAAATTAAACCGGACATCCAAGAGGCAACTAATATTGTACCAAAAAAACAGAAAAATGCGGTACGTTACTATTTACATCAAGCAAAATAACAACAATCATACAAATGCAATGCAAGGGACCATATTGTCAGGAGTCTTTTACAATAATTAATTATGTCACTGAGTTGAAAAAGAAGGGTTGGGTTCTCTTATTCCCAGAAAAAATAAATATATATTTCTAAATTCAATAATAGTAATATCTATATAAATAAAAATCAATTGTCGCATGTATGAAAGATCATCACTTGAGAACGGCTCTACCGATTTGGCTATTTTTTTGTGTTGTGTTTGTAATTGTCAGTTTGTATGAAAGAAAAAGTTTGGAGACTGCGCCGAAATCCACAGGAAAGTCGAAAATTTGAATGGTATTTTTGTATGAAAATCTCAATTTTAAAAATAAATGGGTAGTCGTAGGGTAGTAAAATACAAAAATAGTAATCACAGTCGTCAAAGTTCTGCTGTTACAGTTTTTATAAAAAAAAAGGAATTTAACGATCAGTTTGACAGTTCTGTTTTCATAGCAACAATTTTTAATTGAAAACGATAAGATGTACGTGGCGGAACTGGAAAAACGTTTCATACTTCATTGATTTTAGCTTCGATTCGCGCACAAAATCAAATAGCGCTTTCCGTAGCATCATCTGGGGTCGCTGCCAGGTTGTTAGAAGGAGGACGAACAGCTCATTCTGCATTCAAACTGAATACATTAGATTTGCCAGGAATGCCGCCGCAAAATTTGCAGTTCAAGGTCGGCTTGATGATAATCATGTTACGCAATGTGATTAAACCGAAACTATGCAATAGAACAAGACTCGCTGTTAATAAGCTGATGACCAAAATAATTGAAGCACCAAGAATAATGGGAAAGTTCACAGGCGAGGATGTTCTGATTCCAAGAATAGCACTGATTCCAGCGGACTAGCCGTTTCAATTTAAGCGTGACCAGTTTCCGGTTCGCCTTGCATTCACAGTGATGATTAATAAATCGCAAGGACAATTTTAGAAGTGTGTGGAATAAACCTTGAATTGCCATGTTTTTCGCAAAAACAGCTGTACGTGGGATGCTCGAGGTTTTTACTATGCTCGAGAGTCGGTAAACCGTCGGCGCTATTCGTTTACTCTCCAGACAGAAAGCCAAAAAATATCGTTCATTACCAAGCGTTGTAATGAACGCATTTACATAGCAAGAAATGATTGTCAAAACAATGAATTTCGATTTATTTAATTTTAATAACTTCATACTCGTATTGAAATTGTTTTGTTTCACTTCACACAAATTCAAGGAAAGATTTGGTTGGATGAATCCCTCAACGACCTGACTGACTGACTGACAGATAACGCATAGCCTAAACCACTTTCAGCCGCACTCTCCGGGCGGAGCCGAGTAGGTCATCTAGTTTACAATAATAATAGCTTGTATATTATTTATTTTAATTTTACCAACCCACTAACAAACCATTCCAATACGTGGCCCATACTGAAAGTTTCTAGAACTGGCTACTGGCTAAAAGCATTTAAAAAAATAATTTCTAGTTTTGTAAATAGAATTATTTGTCTGTAAATACCTTTTCAGTTTTTACGTCTGTAATTGTTTTTTCTTTGTGGCGCCATCTTGAAAATTGCATGTTTTCGTAAGGATGGATTAAGGTCGAGAAAATTTTGGATGTATGATTTTTACGATTTTGGCTGTGGTTTAAGTCAACAAAGAAAGTTGCCAAAGACTTTAAGTAGCATTTGTAGCTATGTGTACCTACTTCTGGTATAATGAACTCAATCGTGGATCTCCAAGACGATTCACGCGGATGCCGGACGGTGACATCGGTTATACAAACTAACATTGATACTGTACGATAACTAATTCAATCGGATAAAAAAGACATGTCAGCAAATTCGTACAACATTGAATATTGGCATAAGCAAATTACAAAATATTTTGCACCTATACCTGAATGTTCGGAAGGTTCGTGATAGATACCGCATGAGTTAACGGAATTTCAAAAACGACAGCGTGTAGAGTGGTGGGATATAATGATAAATAATAATACGGAGGGCAATCATACGATAGCAGGAGACGAGAGCTGGGTGTACAATTACGAACTTGAAAGAAGGAGTGAATCGGCTAAGTGAGTCTTTCCTTCGGAGGTTTAACCGACAAAAGTCAAGAAACATTGGTTGAATGATGGTTGCTTCTTTGTTTAGCAAGACGGGACATTATACGAACAATTTCACTTGAAAACCAAGGAAGAGTCACTGCTTATTGGTACGTAACATTTAATTGCACAGTGTTTCAAAAATAATTCGTGAAAAGCATCCCCACAGCAGAGTAGTCCTCCATCACAACAATGCATCCGCCCACTCCGCTAATATATGACAACGGCGTCTTTGGGGATCTCACATGTGTAACTTAGGATGAATCCCCATACAGTCCGGACCTTGCAATATAATTTAATCATCATAAGTATTTTACTTTATAATAATTCAGAAACTTTCAGTGTGCCCTAAGTATATAGCATCAATATGACGCTGGAGAGCTTTACACGTTTGCTGATCAATGCTGTTGTTATGATACTGTTGACGAAGAAATGAAAAGGCAGAGAAACCAATGTCGACGCCTGAGTAACGCCCGATCTAGTTAAATCTACTGACAATATTTGAATTAGTCAGCAAAGAAGAAAATCATTATCGATTAGTGGTGTTATCTGAAGTCGCATGTTTACAAGTGTTTATTAACCAGGATTGCAGCAAAACTTCAATTATACTGTGAGAGAATAGTTCAACTTCAAGTGAAATCTGGCCCATTCTGAAAATCTGACCCATTCTGAAATCTAACCCATTCTCAATCTGAAGTCCGAAAACCGTCAGAAACTTAGTATTACGTTTCATGTAAATATTAATTCGCTTCTGTCGACCTTGCTCCTTTGTCCAATACTTAATAGGTAATTCTGCAGTGAAGCAAGAGCCGCTACCGTAAAACAAAGAGAATTGGTCCGTGTGCTTTACTTTAGCGAAACCCCTCTAGCAATTTGAAACAGAACACGACAGTATACTGCATCAACTAATGCGTCGTCCATTTAATCCTCCATCGGTAGAACGAATAATCTAAAAAATATAAAGAAAAATCGGCTAAGCTAACAACACGAAATATTTTTATTTTATACGAACCAAATAGTAATATGGGGAGTTTTGCGATTGCGATTTAGAGATTTTAGTGGATAGATTTTTAGGTCCTAGGAACTCTAAAAAAGTGATTTTAAAATGTGTGTCCGATATTCATTGTACGCAAGATCAAGTGACAGCACACACAGACGGAACTACTAGACCGATTTGGTTTAAATTTGATAAGTGTGGTTCTTTTAGATGTGTCTCTTCGTCGTTTTGAAATTAAAGTTTTTGATACAAAATGAAGATTAGCATCCATAGAAGCTATAAATGAAAATGATTTTTTCTTAAACCTGGTTGGTCCAAGTAATGCCGGACGATTTGTTTTTCTAGACGATACATCAAAAAACATTTTAAATTAATTGAAACCCTTACAGAGTGTACAAGTTTTTCATTAAATTTCAGAAAAAAAACTAATTTTTATTTTATTGTTCTATTTGTCTCTTTGCAATACTTCTTTTAAAATTTATTAGTGCCCTTGAATATTTTTGTTTCGATGACACATAATATTTTTTTATTACTTATTTTTATTTTAACATTTTAAAATTTAATCTGTATTAATCTGTTTAATACAAACGAGTATTCCCATGTAATATTATTCTTCCCTACTTTAAATTCGGAGAATTATATATATGTCTCCATTTATTATTATTTAATTTACATACTACAATTTTTTTAATTACATATAGGTATTGTTATAGGAAAAAAATACATTTTTCCTTTTATAGGAAAAGATCTAAGACAAAAAATACATTTGTCTTAGATCTTTTTCTATAATTTCTATGTAAATTATACTGTCTACCCTAGAACTGTTATTCCCAGTTACGTGACTATCACATTAAGTGTTAGGTTATCATTTATTTCTTTATAAATTATAATAATTGGCAGTTAAAATATGTAAATTAAGGTAATAAATAAATAAAATAAAATAAAATCACTCCATCGAGTCATCGGGCAATCTAGTGTAAAGTGATGATACGATGTAAGTAATGCGTATACTCCATTATATCCACATTCCCTATTTTAGCCTAGCCTAGTTAATACATACAATAAACCGCTGATTGCCAAACAGCAGCTCCGGAATAAGCAGATTAAGCGGCAGATATCCCGCTCAGATCAATTCGGAATAAACCCATATTCCGAGAGGACGATACGGCGGATATTGGAGCAGCCAACAGGGGTGAAACTCACAGTCAACATAGTCATGTAAATACTAAATTTAATGCGGATAGAGGTATATGTAAACAATTAAACAGGAAAATGAGAAAACTAACATTTTAAAAAATATCGATGTTATATTTCCATAGTTATTTTAATTGGCAAATTTCATAAACAATTAATACAACAGGAAAGTAAATCTATATTTAAACTCCATTGCCATATATATGTCATTTTATATCGTGTGTATATATAATAGATTTACAGAGAAACAAATAATAGTTTTGTAAATCAAATCTTCCTAATAAATATATAGTAACAGTAAAAAGCAACAATAGGGAAGAAGGACAATTATTCCCCTGGGAGGCTTGTACATCCTATCAAATCAGCGCGTTGTCGTTTTGCGGTTACAAAATAAGAAAAGCGATTAAAATGTTTAATGATAATGTGTTGTATATTCAGAGTCGTAACATTGAATGGACTTTATTCGTGATTCAGTTTCATCGACGAGCCCTGTCTTTAGGACCGCAACGCTTCTGCTGGGAATTATTAGCCTTTCTTGTGGGGTTTTTTATGAGTTGGGCCCAATGACCCGGCGTCACACGGCTGGGGGCTCTGCAGTAAATCTTCTATGTGGTCATGATCTATTACACCCTACTGGGTATATGGCTTCTTCTGCGGTGAGGACTACTGAGCTGCGATACCCGCGCTGCGGCCCTCTAATCTAGCAAGCTGCGCGGGTATGGTTTCTGAACTTCTGGCAGCCTGGTGTAGGAGATCATGAATGTGCTTGTACGGCGAGGTGTCGGCCATTCGGTACATGGTGCACGCGAAGCGATTCATATATTGGTCAGCGGACTCCGTTTTGCTAAAGTCGCGTCCCACAGACACGTTTCGGATGTACCATGGGGCTCCTGACACTTTCCTTAGCCAGACCTGTATCACCCACTGGATATTCCTCCGCTGAGCTGCCGCTATCAGGTAAAACCAGGCGGGTACCGCTTACGTCAGCTTCGTCCTCGCGTCTATCTTCAGCATCAGCAATCGTGTCTTCGGAATCGAAGCATGGGAAGCAGCACATAGAGGGCGGATTTCGAAGTAGCGACCTTCGCGTTTGAGTGGTACGCGAAGGTGAGGCGGCAGTGGCTGTGCACTCCAAAGTACTTGACCATATTTTTCCACGGTACTGAGGTGCCGCCGAGTTTCACCAGCTCCGGGTAGGGTTTGAGGGAGCCGGTGATGATCGCCTGGAACTTGGCCGCGTTGACGATAATCCGCCACTTCATTTCCGGTAGTCAATCCATTTGCTGCTGCAGTTTATTGGCCGCGAGTTTAATGTTTATTGAAGATGTCTTGTGCATGCGTCATCTGTGTAGAGCACCAACTCCATGCCGGTGCTAAGCGGTATGGCGTTGGTGTAGATACCGTAGAGCGCTGGCGATTGGTAGCTAAATTGCGGGACTCCTGCCACGATGGGACGTAATCTGGACTGCTCGCCCTCCACCGCGACGAAGAACCATCTTCTGGAGAGAAGCAAGCCACCGGTCGCCAGCTTCAAGCGGAGGCCCACGTGCCAGACTCGGTCGAACGCCTTTTCGACGTTCAGAAGACGTCTGCCGTGTACAGGTGCTTGTTGTGGGGTTTCGTCAGGCGGTAAACTACCCACGGGAGTTACATGGTCGTCTGGGGCCCGAACGGAAACCATACTGCTCAGCGCGATGGGCGAGGTGTGGTATCAGTCACGCAAATCCTTCGCAAGGGTGGGCAGCAGCGAAATCGGTTGGTAGTTGTCCGATAGCCGCAGACCTTTGCGGAGTTTGAGCAGGTTTATCACCTTTGCCGTCTTCTACTTCTCTGGAGTGTTTTTACCGTCCTCAGGTGGGGTTTCCTCTTTCGTCGCGAGGTGGTTGCGGGCCGTCCTGGAGTGCTCGGGATCTAGGACCTCGTGGGGGACGAAGATCCATTTATGAATTTGAGAATATACGCGAGCAAGCCAGTCACCCTGAGACATTTCAACTAACTTTATCGCTATATCGCTCTAAGATAAAACATATAGAATGTTGACGAAATAAATCCACTATCCAACTACGCCACGGGCCGTTAGAAGCCGACGCCTTAATAGCGAAACACCGGGCAGCAAGATGCCCGGCGGGCTAGCTTCACTCCCTAGCTCCCAGATTTGGCCGGATTCCTCCGACCTCCCATCTGGTCGCGGGTTCGAAGTCGCTTGCTCGGTCTTCTACCTTAAGTAAGCGGCAATTCCTCACTGGAATTATCTTGGATATGAGGCGCCCTTTACTCAGCTTGCCACCCGAGATCGGGTGGTCCACGTATCAATTCTTAGAATAGATAGCTTAAGGTACCTAAATACCCCTGCTTCTTTAGATCGCATTATGCTTCCAAACATCCCCGACTATTCGTCAGTTGGGCATGGCCGGTAAACCGACCAAAACTCAACCATCCAGGACCGCCCGAAGTGTTACCCCAGGTTCGACCGCAAAGCGGGTTTCACTGGATTAGTCCCTCTTCGGGGAGGCTGTCGGATGGTAGTTGAGCTGTGAGTCAGTCCGACCGCGATAGACGGAGTTGGCCATTGAGACCCGAGCTACACATTGGTCCAGGTGGTCCGCGAAGAGGGTTTCCCTGTCTTCAGCGATATAGTAGAGGTTCCTAGTCGAATCCAGCAGTGGCCGCACTGGTTCGGCCATACACAGCCGGCGATGATTCAGTCTGTATATGAATGGCATATCGTCGCTCATCGAGTCGAGAAATTGTTCTCACGACTCGGCCATGTGCAGCTCGTCTAGCAGGTTGGCTCTTGCTTCGTCTAAGCGACATTTAGATTCCGGACACCGGTTTCTGCCCAGAATCGATGCAAGCATCGCTTGTCCCGCTTTCCCTTCTATCATCGACGAGCTGGCTTGCAGTGCAGTCTTGGATTCCGATGTCCTCGATGGTTACTGGTGTGGTATGGCTGATGACCGCTTCTTCCATCAGTTTTCCATATTTACCCAGTCCATGCGGCGGCGCTCTTTATTATGCTTCGTTGTGGCAACGTCCGTCTGTGGTTCTAAGAGAACCGGAAAATGGTCCGGCAGGAGCTCATAAATCACTTCCTGAGCGAAGGGTGCAGTCCAGACGTTATGCAGGGGGGTGATAAGTAATTCCGACGATTGCCTTCCGGTATTCGAGAGTGCTGTTCCGGCCGGTGACCATAAAGCCTTTTTTTTCTATATGGTTGAGTAAATACGCGCCATCGACATTGGCGCGCATAGAATTCTACGCCGGTTGTTTGCGGTTGAGGTCGCCGGCTATGATTGTCAGAGTCATTGGGTGTAGAAATTTATCGATGTTGCCAGTCACCAGTAGGTTGTTGGGCGGTTTGTAGATTGCAGATAACTGCAAGTCTACTGCGTCCGCTCTCAGATGGATGCCCGTCGCGTACAGCGAATCTAGGTGCGGCGTGATTAATTGTTGGCGGAGCATCCTCCTCCTAATGAAGACAGTGGTGCCCTTGTACGCGCGACCTTCTACCACCACGTTGTCCAACCGGTATACGATGAAATTGGGCATGCTCACCGAGTCAGACTTCAGGAGCTTCGTCTCCGAAACGAGAAGGACATCGACCTGCTGCTCCTGCAGGGGCTCGCACTCTTGGAAGCTTCTGATTTATAGGGTCCCCGTTCCAGTGCACTATTCGGAGCGATCTTCCGAAGTAGGAGGCGTGACTGTGAACTGGCGGGCGAACGACAGCCCCACTAGACGCTGCAGGGTATGCGATATAATTGCAGCGGCTCCCGTCGGGCTGGCTATCACTTCCTGTACCAGTGACAGCCGTGCCACCATGACAGTCACCTCCTCTTGAGGGCGCTCCATTGCTTTGGGCTGGGCAAGGAGGGACGGGAGGCTGGTTTGGACCTCCATCTCCATCTCCTCTTCTTGTGAAGGGGGCCTCGTCGGCCACTTCGTGCACCGCCTGTCCTTCTTCTTCTCCACAGCTGGCTACTGCTGATTGGCCAACTTCTTCGTCCTTCGCCTCCACGAGGGAGGTACCGTCTAGCTCTCCACCTGTTTTGGTTTCGGCGGGAGCAGCTGCGTTTATGGGTCGAAGGTGGGCTGGGTTACTTATGGCCTTTCTTGCGGTTTTTGTCGCGGCGAAGATTGCGGAGGCGCAGGTGCGGCGGTCGAGGCGCGCGGAGCGTTTAATGACAAATGTAATTATTAGTATATGTTTGCACGATGAAACAAGTTCCACAGTTGAAGCACCGAATCCACAATTTATTTATTTAATTGCCAAATTAAATTATTTGCTGGATTACATGTCATTACTGTGTTGATTTAGGAATTGTATCTTGTGGTCCACCACAAGACGAAAAGTTATTGCAGATAAGTATTTCGGTGGGTGAATTATCCTGCCATATCGAGTTTTCGTTTGTTCGTTTAGTTCCTTTTTTTATTTTTCGTGCCTACAGTGAGGAGCTAATGTTGAAGTATCGATTTTTAGTGACTTATAGATATCGGTTGTTATCGATGTTTGGTTCGTATTATGTCGTTTGTTGTGTATCGATGTTTGGACATTTTCGTCCTTTCCCAGGAACATATAGCATGGTTTTAATATATCAGTTGACGTTATCAATAGGAAGTTCAACTATTCCCCTGTTCTGTACTGTATCGAATTTTTTTCACATTGAAGGGCCTCTATATGGTACTTGGGGTAGTTCTCTGACGGTGTCGTCTCATTAAAAAAAACGTGGGTCGCCTATTTCAAGTTTGGATAGATGATTTTTTTATTGTGTCGTCCTCTTGGGGTTTTTATTTCTCCATTGTCTCCATTGTCTGCTGGAGGAATCCTAGTACTGTTGTTCTTGGGCTTTATATGTTTGTGCCGTACAACATTTCCCCAATGGCTAAGCCGAAATCCTCTTTTAGTGCTGATTTCAGTTCATATTTCATTTGTCCATTTCTTTGTATTCAACGTGGCTCTTAGTACCGCTTTCAGAAATCTGTGCCATGTTTCTACATACCGTTTGCCTGAGGATGGTATGGTGTAGTATGTATCTTTTTTCTTTGCTCCTAGTAGTTGGGGTCTAATGGAGTCGTGCAGTTCGGGTCCTAATAGCCAAACTCTGTCTATGATGGTCGTCCCGACTCACGGCTCAACACCTATCCGGCAGCCTCCCCGAAGAGGGACGAAACCGATGAACCTGCTGTGCATGGCGGCTGATCCGGGGGATGATCTCGAATGATTCCGGATGTCGGTGAAAACTTCAGATGGATGGTTGTCTGAAGCACTGGTCGGTCTACCGGCCCTTACTCATACGAATAGCCGGAGGAGTTTGGAAGCGTAATGGACCTAAGAAAGCAGAAGTAGTTAAATACTTTAAGATATCTATGCTTAGAAACGATACGTTGGCCATCCGATCGCAGGTGGCAAGCCGAGTAAAGTCGCCTCGGATACGCGACATATTCCACTGAGGAATTGCCGCTAACCTAAGGTAGAAGACCGCGCAAGCGACTTCGAACCTGTTACCAAACGAGAGGTCAGAGAAATCTGACCACATCTGGTAGTAAGGGCGCGATGGGTGCCACACTGGGCTTGAAAATTCCCAGTGCCTCGCGGTAAGGAGTAGGTTTCTTACGGGCTGAGGTGAAGCTTGGTATGTGGATTGTCTTCGTCCTAAAGTCCCTGTGTTTCATCTTGGGGTGATATAAAGATAAGATTGTTGAAACGCTCCGGGGTGGTCGGGGTTCGCCCGTAGCAGTTGACAATCACAATTGCTCCTAGTAGTTACCATTATATCCACATTCTCTATTTTAGCCTACTGTAAGTTACTACAAACCACAAACCGTTGATTGCCAAACGGCAGCTAGCTCCGGAATAAGCAGATTATGCAGCAGATGCCCCGCTCAAACCAATTCGGAATAAATCCCATATCCCGAGAGGACGATACAGCGGATATTGGAGCAGCCAATCGGGGTGAAACCGCAGAGTTAATATAGTCGTGCAATTGCAAAATATAATGCTGAAGGAGGTATAAATTAACGATTCGACTTAAGAAAATGAGATAATTTACATTTAAAAAAATATTGATGCAATATTTTCGTAGTTATTTTAATTTATAGATTTTATACATAAACATTATAATAGGTAAAAAAATCTGTACTTGAAAGCCATTGTCATATAAACGAAGAGTAATTTTATATAATACGTATACATAATAGATTTATACATAAATAAATATTAGTTTTGTAAAGCATGTCTTTCTAATGAGTATTCAGTAACAGTTGATAGCAACAATAGAAGAAGGGCAGTTGTTCTCCTGGGAGGCTTGTACATTCTATCAAATATCTGAAATAGAGATGTTTAAAATACTGTATTAGCAACATGTGAGTGACCATGAAACTACCACAAATGACGTCAATCAGTTTTGTTTAGAGATTTTTTTCTATCACAGAGCCAGGTCTGATTTTATCATCTTTTTATGGAGGTATGTTTATTAGTAATGTATATATAATAGAATATTCTAAGAAGAAGGTGTTGAGTGCATTTAATTAATTTATTTTCCCCATACTCAATTGCATTACTGATGTACAATTGTTCCCCTGTGTACCGGAAGACTTGTGACCAAATCTCTTAATGAAGAAAAATATCAGAGAGTTAAAGGATGCCTCAAGCTCTTCCGGACAAGATATTTTACGACATAATGCAGAGTTAACCTTCCTGAGTCGAAATAGATTTAATGATGATGAGATATTACCCGAAAACTAGTGACTCATTGATTGCGTGGACTTGATGTTATACAGGGCGATTTTTGTCATTTTTATACTGAGAAAAGAAAACTGCACCTACCGGGGTCAATGGGTCGAATTTAAAAAAAAAACAAACTTTTTCAATTTACATTGATCAAAGGACATCATGCATTGGCACAAAAGAGAGATGGCAACATTTTGAATTGACCGAAAAAGGAAGGCATTGGCACAGTCTCAGTAGCACGTTATCACGCCTAATTGTAAACTTTTATCACAAGTACATCAATCGCTTAAATGCTTTGTTCTACTATTGCTCTAATATGTATGTGTATTTTTTTCCATATAAGGTAGATATTTTACTTTCATGTTATTTTTATACAACAATAAAGATCTTCATCATTGTTAGTTTATTACAATTGTTAGTCGATTTCTTGGTTAATTATACGATGGATAACCAAACGTTGGAGTATATAATTTCTTGTTAGGTCTGTCCTCTGCAGTATTCGCATAATATTGACTTTTTGAAATCAAGTGTCAACAAATATTAACAATACGGTCATTGATTGTGTCACGGAAACAGAGATTCTAGGAGTGACCGTAAATCATATTATAAATTGCGAATCTCACATCAATATTTATGTAAACATCTATCGTCTGCGATTTTTGCTATCCGAAGAAATAAATTTCTCAGCGGGGACAATGCGGCTTTGAGCATGTGTCATGTATATTTCCACTAGAGGCTGTCGTACGCAATTCTTGTTTGGAGAAATGGTACAGACAGTAACCGAGCATTCATACTTCAAAAACAGGCGATGAGGACGATAGCCGGTAGAGGACGATAGACGATAGAGGGACACACATTGCGCATCTCTTTTCAAGAAATATATTGCAAAGTTCTTACTAAGACATCAGCGAATTTCTCAGTTGTTTAGCGTATGATAAAAACAGCATACATGAGTGTACGCTTAACATGCACGTACATGATCACGACATTCGAAATAAAACCAACATAGCCCTTCCCAAAGTCCGTTTGACAATAAACCAAAAGTCATTTTTGTATTTGGCCTTTAAACTATTTAATAACCTTCCAATGTCAATACGACATTTAAAACAAAAATGTTCGAATATAGAGTTAAACACTGGTTAATCACAAACGCTATTTATAAGGTAGATGACCTCGATTAAATATTACAATATCGTTAATAAACATAATAATATATATTATATAATATGTAAAATTATAAATAAAAAAGCCTTCGAAATGGATTATTGTTGTGTTAAAAAATAAGAGGTAAACCTCGTAGGAATAATTTGATAATGTTTG
>JAOPUG010000276.1:29754609-29766862 GCA_027564375.1 Micropterix facetella | reverse complement strand
TTTAGTTAAACATTAAAATGTTGAAAAATTTCAAACGTGTGTTACTCAAAAACCTTACGTGATGGAGAAATTCTGAATTCAGCATAAAAAATACTTTAAGAATTACCCCATTTCATTCATTTAACATTCAAAAAAAGTTTTTTTGTAATCCATTGTAATCAGTAAGGGTGATACAACTAATTACAGATTACAGATTTCAACTGATTACAGACTCTACAGCTAGTTTGCATATATATTTGCAAATCTTGAATTGTACTGATATGATGAAAATGGCAGAAACATCCCTAATGTATTATTTTCCAGAGTGGCTAATACATAACCGGAAATGTTTACCATGTCTTTTTCTTCGTCCTTAAACCATGATTCACTGATGCAAAAAATATTGACATTCTTATCTTCCAGCGCCAAAACAGCATCAAGTGTTTTATTTTGAATTTCTTGGATGTTTTGATGGACCATTTTTAGGGTACGCTTCTTGCAGTTTGGGACAGCTATCTATTTTTTTTCTTCTCAAACTCTCACAGTTTGTCTTTTGCCATTGACATTGATATATTTCTCAGAATCATTTTCTTTATTGCCGCAAAGTACTTTGTTTTTCCGCGCAATTGAAGTGAGTGCCTCGGGCCACGTAGTCATTTTCCAATAACGCATCTACCAGAGGTATATAAGATACGTGTTTCATTGTCATACATAATTCTTTAAAATGAAAATAAGATGGAAAAAATTTACCGCGTGAAGTTTGTAGCAACTGACGTTTTTGGTGATGTTGCAACCGCCGCTGTCCAGGGTAGACAGTCTACCTTGGACAACGGACAGTTTTTGCCAAAGTTAAAGGGAATGGTGAAGAGTTTAGCTGGTTATATACAAAATGGTTTTAATACATAAAAGCTGCCCAAATTCATTTTTTTAAAAAAAGCAGCTCAACCAACGTCACCAAAATCTGGATCACTCAAGAAATTCCAAAACTACCAGGTCTGTATGTTTATTGTATGAAAATGATAAAAACTACTTTATTCGAAGTATTGTCCATTGCTAGTTATACATTTTTCCCATCTCTCTAGCAACAAGGCAACCCAGTCATCGAGCCATTTAAGTAAATTTTCGTAAGTTAAGCGCCGCTCTGCTAGTGCGTGTATTATCAATACAAATAAGTGAAAGTCCAACAGATCCACTTTTTATCATCCATTCACAATTCGATGAATAAATGTCTTTCTTTTTTTTGTTCCTGGAGAGCAGCATTTTGCAAGTGGTTTTTCGCTTTTCCTGTTGTATTTCATTCAGTTCATGTGGAATCCATTTTTCCATCTTCTGAATCTTTCCCATGACTTTCAAACACATGGAGATAGCTACTCGTGTCTCATTTAATTGATCCGCGAGTTGTTGTTGCGTTTGAATGTCATTCTCATCCAACAATGCTTGCAGTTCAGTCTTCAAACTTTTTCGGTGGCCTCCCGCGTTCTTAGTTTCTTACGTCAAAATTGTCAATTTTGAATTTTTTAAACCACTGAAAGCACTGTGATTTACCAAGAGCATGCTCACTGTAAGCTTCAACAAGCATTCGATGCGATTCGCAGCAGTTTTCTTTAAATGGTAACAGAAAATCAATGCTGACCGCAAATCGTAATTTTCAGGCACAAAATTCAACAAGTTCAACGTTATAAACAAACTATTTTGGTATTTGAAACTTGTATTTTTGTGAGTTAAAAATCTATGTCTGATGTCAACAAAGCAAATGAAGTCAATGACGACACTTGGCGATAACAACATTGACAGCTAGCGCCATCTATGGGCAAATTCCGGTTTCATATTTAAAGACCTGGTTTATACCGGTAAGAAACTCAATATTAACAAGGAAAAATTAAAGATTTGAAGACACTTTGCTGTAATGGCCGTATACCATCTATGTATCATCAATTTTATTATAATTTGGAAAAAACGCAATAATTCAATTCGTAACATAAGCAGCAGCTCTGGTAAACACTAGTGATAATGTGGGTTGAACCGAATACGAACTTTGGCCGAACATTCAGTCAAAATTCAAAATTCAGTCGAAGTTCAGTTATTTTTACCGCGCTTTCTCGGGAGCGACAAGAGCGAGGATATTGAAAGCTCTAGCAGCAGTGACGATGAAGTTGTCTAGACCTCACAATCCAACAATGACGACATACACAGAATGTTCTGGAGCTGCAACGAAGAATTGGCAGCAGCAAAACTACATAATATAGAAGAAACCAGAAGTCCAATTGCATTAGAACTAGATAGATATATGAATGATATCTTGCTGCCTAAATATCAATGTCCATATGGCTGGTGGGCCAAAAATAAGGACAAGATCCCTTATATGAGTTTTTTAGCTCAAATATTTTTTCATCTCCTGGAAGCTCGGTATATTCTGAGCGACTTTTCTCAAAGGCATGAAACCTATACGAACAAATTGGAACAGACTCTTGCCAGATAACGCTGAATCCTTGCCATTTTCGCATCATAACCTGCCTGCCCTTGGTAAATTTTGAATACCAGTAGGTATAAGATTTAATTTTCATTTAATACTTAAGAAAATTAAAAAACATAGTGACTTTTAGAGATACCTAATTGTCAGTGTAAAAGTAAAATTAAGTCAATGTTTTAAAGAATGCTCATTTAATTTCAGTTTTTGAATTGATTTTATAAAATGATTTAATTGTTAAATTAGCAATAAGCAATTACAAAAACTAAGAAGTAATAAATGACTTTAATTATAAACTTATTTTAATGGTTTAATTTCTAGTATTTTAATCAAAATAGTTGTTTTTCTTGTATCAAACATTCGGCATGTGAATCGAATTTCGGACAAATGCCGAAGTTCGATTCGAATTGCAAAATTCAGTCAAACCGAATGTGAAACGAATTTCAGCCCATTCCTAGTAGGTATGTTTACGGGTACTTTACTGACTATCATGTATTTGATCTTTGCGGTGTTCAACTTCAACCCATATTCGTCATATACTCTATATTCTATAACATTGTCAATGGGGAGCTGAAGTTCCTTGACGCTGCTGCCAATTAGTACTGTATCATCTGCTTATCTTATATTGTTGATATTTATGCCATTTACCTTGAACCCCCCTCCCCCCACTTTCGGATATATGTAGTTCTTCCTTACATACAATACATCTTGATGTATATTATTCCATCGAAAGCCTTCTTCAAAGTCGGCGAAACACATGTAAACTGTGTGACCAATACCTCTACACATCTCTGTACCAGAACCTGGATGCTTAGCACCGCTTCTCTGGTTCCTAGATTATTGTGAAAGCCAAATTGCGTATCACTGACTTGTTCTTCTATTTTATACATTCTAGAGTGTATAATTTGCAGGAAGAGTTTCAAGGCATGAGACATTAAAATGATAGTCCAACATTCGCTGTAGCTTTTTAAATTTAACTTTTTCAGGAAGTTGACTTCAATCAGTCAGGGGGAATATTGCCAGTTATATAAATTTAATTGAAGAAAATGAGAGTATTTTACCATTTCTTTCAAGGTGCTTTAATGCTTCTAAGGTATTTCAACGGGTTCTGCTGTTTTTCTAATTTTCCATAATTTTACAGCTATTTCTACTTCATCTCAGGTTATTGAAAGCCAGGTTTCAGCCCTTTCCGTTTCGTTTTTGATTGCGATTTATGGTATAAGGAATGTTGAAAATTCTGAATTTATTTCCCATGCATGATTTGTAAAATTTAGTATTACGATAGTATTATAGCTGACATTCTTATTCTCATCTAGTTTGTTTTACGTTTATTAATTCAAAAAATTATAAAATCATATTGCTGGATATGGCAATGGACATTTTTTATCTTGATGATTCTACGAAGACTTTGCATTCTATTTCAATCCATTATCCTCCCAGATGTTTGTTCATATTGGTTTATTTTCATTATTTGTATGTAGGTAATGTTGAGTTTATATAATATTGCAGCCATGACAACTATAGTTGTTTTAAATAATAATAAAAATAAGCATTTAATTTTGTGACGTATCCAAGCTCTAATATTTTTATTATATCCAAGGACTCTTATCTGCACAGAAAAGGTATGCTACATGCCTGTAAATTTGAAACAAGTCAACATTTTGAACCGTGAGATATATAATTTTTTTCTGTGTGAGCGAAAGTATTTAAAATGGCCATTAATTACGTTCCTTACTACCTAAAAACATCATGTGTGAAAAATGGATAGTTTTGAGTTGAGTTGTCTTAGTAATAATAGATCAACATGAAAAGATCTTTTCAAGGACACATAACTCATCGCTATTGGGGAGGCTACCAAAATGTTAATTTCCCTAACCATTTTTGACAGCAAATTGGCAGTGCCCCCCCCCCCCCCCACCCGTTCTTTCAGAAAAGTGTGAAGAAATAGCAGGATTTTTTTCATAGCTCTGCAGGCTTTTCTTTCTCTCGAAAATAGTTGTTTTTTTTTTGTCAAATTTGGCAGGGCCCAGGAGCTGCGGGTACCTATTTATGTCACTGGCCGAGTTAAACAAACCCTCCTTTAAACACAAAACATTTGTGGTGTTAACCTGTAAATAAGACTGTGCATGCCACGTTTCTGATTTTCAATAATTTTATAGCTTTTTCTACTTGATCTAAGGTTATTTATTGCAATATCCGGTTTCAGCATTTTCGTTTTCTCTAATATTTTATTATATCCAAAGACACTATGCTGCACTAGACGGACTGAGCAGGAACATAAAGGTAAGCGGGGTAATAGCGGTAGTTGATGACATGGAAAGAAGCCCCATAACAGCGGACAGGTAATAATACGATTTAGCTGCATGCCTGTGAATTAGAAACAAGAACGTAGCCGATCTAGTTTTATTCAAATTTGTAAGGAGAGTACTTTTAACATTATTCTTACATAATAGCTCCTTATATCTTAAATACGAATAACACTCCTTTTTGGTGTGTCCATAGTATTGTGTAGAAAATTTTATTACGCTTTTAGATTTGATATTCAACCGAAACTAGAAAAACACTGTTATAAATTATGACATTCCAAAGACATGCAAATGACATTTTTTCAAGTGAAATGTTTGCTTTTCAAAAACTTCACCAAAAACTGACAAAATCCTAGAATTTTCCTTAGTAGGCAATGACGTAGTAATAATCTATAATGCTTAGAGCCTCAAGTAATTGACCTCATGTCACATAGATGGCATTACATTTTTAAAATATATATTTTTTATTATGGTATGATAAGTAACATATGGATAGTGGTTTTCATATTGGAAAAGTAATGGTAATACTTCTTTTTGAGGTTACTAAAAATTTAAGAATAATTTGGTAAAATAGCATTAAGTTTTCATAAGTGCTATGAATTTGTCTGCGACGCAAAGGCAAAGGAGAATGGTCAAAAATCCACCCTTGGCATCCACCTTCCTCTAAAGCGATGAGTTATATATTGTTGAAAAGTTTTTCATGTAGGTCATTTTATAACTATGGCGACTAAACTCAAAACTTGGTTCGTCTTTCACAAAAGTGGTTTTTGGAAAGTAATAATAAAAATAAACATTTTTCACTAAAAACAAATACAAAAAGGCGAGCAATAATTAAATTACAAAATACAGAAAGTATTATGGTAGGCAGGTGGTTGCCTGTCTGATTAACGCTCACCAGTGTTGACGATTATGTGCCGTTAAAAAGCCATTTTCTATGTAGATCTATTATTACTATAGCGGCTTAACTTGTCCATTTTTTTTTCAAAACTTTGTCCGTTTTTGAAAAAAAAAGATTTTTTGAGTGTGGTAAGTAATTGACTGTTTGCCTCTGAAAAACGTCTTTTGTAAAAACTGGACATAGTTTTGAGTAAATCCGAAAAGTAATAATTGATCTACATAAACACCTTTTAATGATTTAAGTCATCGCCATTGAGTAAGCATTGACACAGCGGGTATAACCGTCGTATTTCGATTGATGTGATATGGCGGAGCAGTATTAACCATCTTAATGTTCGGATTTCAAATTTAGCACAGCGGTGTGCGCCGTCACACAGCGTTACATAGCTGTTTGACGAGTGTTGCCACTCGTGCGCTGATAGTCGGACGGACACGACTTACGCATTACCAGAACTGGACCAGACACCGTCTACGAAAAGTCGGACAGTAGTACCTTAGTGGAAATAGAACTACCAGTGAAGCAACGCCTTTGATCTATTGAAAATGATACCGTCGAGTCGGGGTTGTTACTTTCCTGCGGGCGGTAGGTATTATTACTTATTGTAAACAGCTTCGATAGCATAAATAAGTCGCTAGCTCACCATTTCACTTGGTGCTAAGTGGAAGTGGATTCTCCTTCCTGGTTGACGCCTCTTGTCCTAAAGTGGGAGCGTTCATTGCCACACTGATGTGTTTACACTGTAGAAGTACTGCTTCAGAAAAAGCGGCTACAACCATCTAGTGTCGCATCACATCGATTATTACTCTATTTTGACACAACGGCTAAAGCCGCCTTCAACATTTCCATATATTGTTGTCCATACAATATCACTTTTTTTTTCTATGTGTGTGAAAGTATTAACAAAGTAATTAGAAAGGCCAATGATTACATGCCATACTACTGGAAAAACTTTTGTGTGAAAAACAGAGTTTTAAGTTGAGCGGCCATAGTAATAATTGATAAACATGAATAGACCGCTTCAACGACATATAACTCATTGATATTGGTAGGGGTACCAATATGCCCACTGCCCTAAACATTTTTTGAACTAATTAGAGCAGGGGTCCCTATTTCTTCAGAAAGATTTGAGGAAGTAGCAATAATTTTTTCATAGCTCCACATGCATTTTTTTCTCGAAATTAACTATTTTTTTGGACAAATTTGACAGGGCCCCCTGAGCCACGGCTACTTAGTTACACCACTGGCCGAGTTAAACAAGCCGTCTTTTAAATGCAGAACATTTAGTAATTTTTATGGTGTTAAGCTGTAAATGAGACTGCGCATGCCCGTGTTGTCATAAACTAGAACACAATCCTTGTTTACATTTTTAAAACCTAAAAGTAATGACGCATTATGCAAATTAGTATCAGATAAAACTAAGAAGCTGCAATAAGAGTACCTACGATTAAGCAGAAATCAATACCGGGATAAATATCAGCTGTGTTAATGCCTCTACGCACAATCTGATTTGGGAGTGGTATTTGAGCAGGAAGACAGAATCAGATCATCCGTAGGAGGCTTTAGGATACCATGGTTAGTCGTAAGAAATAAAAAGCCGAATCGACAGCCGCAAGTCTCGTTTTTTCTGATTCTTTTATTGCGACTGTCGATTTGGTCGGAGGTGTTAGTATGAAGCACGCGAGGGAGCACTCACCTTGCCCTGCATTATCAATCTAATTGTGAGGATGACTTTGGAATCCTCCTCGTGGAGGATGGGTGTCTTATCCATGTCCATGATTGGTGTCCTTCGGGGCTACTGGTGTGGTCTGGTACTGGTAGGGCGCGAAAGGGCACTCCACTCAATCTACGGGGCTCTGGGCTGTACACTCGCAGCAGGCAGGGGAAGCTGGAAAACACACACAACTCTGATAACCGAGGGTAACTCAACGGGATCAAAAGGGGGCTCATTAAACAAGGGTTTTTACCTAGGCAGGGGGCTGGTTGGATAAACAGTATAATATTTATTATTACTCTCAGTGAGTAAGGGGTCATCCATATATTATTAGAGGCGGTAAAGGGATCGTTCTTCATACAAAAAACCAATACAAATTACATTTTCAATCAGAGCGCTCGGCTATTTCAAATCTTTTGAACTTTACCGAATCTCTAATAAATATGGACCAATGCTACCAAACCGACACTGTGTATACTGACTTTAGTAAGGTTTTTGACAAGGTTATTACCCTACTCTTATTGCAAAACTACTCAAGGTCGATATACACTGTGACCTGTTGAGATGGTTTATTTCATATACCAGTAATAGGAGTCAAATTGTAGTTGCCGTCTGTCTCTTAATTGGAGAGTGCGTTAGTAACATCGGGCATTCCGCAGAGTAGTATTTTAGGTCCTGTTATTTTCAATATATATAAACGACAAAGATGAATATTGTATTCACTCTAAAATCCTCCTCTTCGCAGATGACATGAAGGCTTTTATGAGAATTAAATCAATTAATTCATGACTGTTTAAACTTTTAACAAGACCAAGTTCCCTTCTTTGCATATTATCTACTTAACCACCAAACATCAGCTCAGCTTCAGCTCAACATACCACTCCATTCTTTTCACAAGGAAAAGAAATGGATTACATTATAACTACTTATTATGCAATAGTCCAATTCAATTAAAAACTTCAACTAGGGACCTTGATGTAACCCTAGATAAAAAACTGCAATTTGGTGAACACATTCTGCGCCATGATGTATCGTCTGTCGTAGCTATTCGCTATCGCCTATGTACTCGAATCTGTATTATGTAAGGAGACAACTGTCAAAATATAACAGGCACAGAATCGTACCTCTCGAAGGAAGATTGCATTCAGTGGATGGATCGCTACTTAATAAAACTACCTTATTGGTCCAGGAGGTCGCTTCCCATAGTAGAATATCATCAGTCTTTGGAAGCATATTGCACTGAACATAGGCATGAACACATCACATCGCTGTCATTCGATAAAAATTGACTTTCTCTTTGAAATATTCGTGGTTTGGGATAACTTTGGTAATTTAATAAAATACCTTTAAATGGAATTTTCATATCAGCTGAGAGTGACGCGATCTTAGGGAGATTGACAGTTTATAACAGACTTCTATCTCTTTCGGCGCATAGAGCGCTAACTCTTTCTCGCTTTGTATGAAATTCCGGCGGAACGATAACGAAGTACGTTATGTTTGATTTTGAGTGAATAACACGGTGCCGATACATCATAGCATGGCAGATTGATGCCAAAACCACAAATGCCTTTGCCAGTCAGGTTTTTATCAACAGAATCGCCAAATGCTTATCTAGTTTTAAAACTATTAAAATGCTTTAATATGCATACATCCATCCGCATCTTGAGTATTACTCTCAAGTATGGCATCAAAGGTATGAGGTATCATGTTTATAGAATGGAGCGGATCCAAAACAAACACCTAAAATGCGTGAACTTCGGGTTGTATTGAAATTTTGACAATTATACTGAAAGCGCTAAATTTCATGATCCCTGCTTGAACAGAGGACATACCACGACATGACATACCTTTACAAAATAGTTAACAATGATATTGACGATATAGACCTAGCCTCTAAGATTAATGAACACTTGAGGCAAAATTGCCTCAACTTCAGCAAATTGAAAATAAAAAATATAACACCTAATTGCCCTAAAATACAAAATTTATTCTCCTTTTAAACTCATAATTTATTTATTTTTTTCAACTGAAGGGAAGGAGAGGTATTCCTAAGTACAAATTTAAATTTTAGGAAGGAGTCTATTAAAGAGTATGAAAGCATTACAGGGGGGAAAGAGGGGAATTAAAATGTTAAAAACTCGCATTACGATGATCAATATATGGATGACCACTAAAGAAGAACAGTTGCTGCATACGAAGAGAATCAATAAATTATTATTTGAAATTAGATATATTACTAATGGCACAACATTGAACCAAACGCCCACTACCCATAAGGAACCGTGATGACCGATACATTAAATGTACTTGACCTACGTACATAAATAGATGATCTTCAAAATCTCAGACACATTATTATGGGATGTACATGTTTTAAAAAAGTACACTCTTCGCATGCGGTAGAGTCCGACTGAAAACTTTTTTTTGGCATTTAATGTATATTTTATATACTGAAGTAAAGAAAATCGCATATATATATTTGAAAATGAACATATTTATGAAATTTGAGTATGCCGACACCCACATGGATATTTGTTAAACGGTGGATATATGTCATGCTGAAAAGGCAGAGTATCTATGAATATGCGAAACAATCACATACAAAAGTCTCTATAAGCTAGAAAAGGTGATGTTAACGCCTGAGAATGAGCAAAATCACACCCAGAGGAATTGTGAGATTTATAAGAAGTCTCCGGTTGGATTTAATAAATTAAGAACACAAATGATCAGTACTGGTGAGTGACAACACAGTCTGTACAACCCCTTCACTACTATCGTCTACCGACCGAATCAAATGACGAGGCTTCTCTTTGGCTATACTTATACACCTACAGTGTCAGCGCCGGTCGGCAAAGGAGATTTCATCTATCAGGGTGAAGATTCAGCAGATGAGAGATCAGCGTTGCAAATTTGGTGCTTACACACTCCACAGGATGCCAATTTGTAATACACTATAGGAGGAACGTTATTCCGTCTTACGCACGGTTTATCTGAACAATTGGGCTTTTCCGAATTCACAAAACATGTCATCAAATCACTCACCAATTTGCGATTAGTATAAAGAGACCTTATACATCGATGCTGGCTGGGGTTTTTAAAATGACCGCAGCTAAGACTACACATACTAAAAAGGCCAATTTTGCACAATTTGCCGACAGTCATTTAAGGATTAATTTTGCGCTTTAATGCTTTCATTTTGGTAAATATCTCTAAGGCGGTAGGTTGTTACGTTTTTTTTAAAAAACAATTTTCCCATAGCTAATTTTAGCTGCGGTCATTTTAGAAACCCCACCCTCGATGCTGCCACCGGGTACGTTACGATATAATAGCTGATCAATTTCAGCACCATGTAATGCAGATCATGGAGGCGATTCTTGAAAAGTTTAGCATGTGAGACTTGTCTATGTTCGATTTATACGCATGGATTAACCGCAGTCAAATCTAGCGTACATACTTTAAAAGATGTACAGGGCAGCGATGGTCGTAGTCAGCATCAAAATTCAAGTTAACCGGCGTTAACGTTCGTCATTATAATAAAAAATCACCGGTGAAAAGTCACTGACATAAAAAGGCACTGCCGTAAATCCGCTTTAAATTTTTCAAAGCTCGTCCCCTAGAAGGGAACGCTGAGTTTGACTGAGAAAAAGCAAGAAATCTAAAAATATTACCTTGTTAGTGCATTGTAAGATGAAATTTCTGAAATCCGGGGTTTCACCCTATATTAAAGTTTTCAAAAAGTTCGTCAGGTAGGTATATAAAGGATGATAAATCTTCCAGGATACCTAACTACATAGAAAGGTGCACACTCGCATGCAACAAAACAAATAATCTAACCTCGTTACTATCAGTCACACATCTTTATTTATCTCCTAAGAATTCAATGTCGTGCCAGTAGTTTCGCAAATATCCGCTATTTGGAGCGCGATTCCTGTTCATTGAACTACTTATCCGAAAAACATAAAAAGAAGACAACCCATCGCACAACCGGCGTCTACGCGAAAATACATCTTTCCAGTCGCCTTTTGCTATCGCATCTCAAATCAAAGAACATACGATAATAAAAAAAAACATAAAACTATCTGGGATAACCGGCACCACTCAGTTACAATGAACCCGCGGCGATATAACCTCGCCGGCAAGCCTCATGGCCGATGCGACGCTTGGATTCGGGGATATCGATCGGGTTTCGCGGGAAAATATTCGCGCACGACCAGCCCACGTACCTTGTATACTCAATCTTTCGCAAAATAACATAACAATATCAAAAATAGCGATGGCAATCACATTACAGAGGACATTTTGTTCACTTATCACTAAAAACAACGGCGTAGACAAACACGAAAACCAAAATGACGCGGCCGAACCGACTGAAGAAAGAAGCGGCGTGAAGTGAGCGCTGCGCGGCGCTTCTGCGAATGTGCTGACATTGGCAGAACTTACTGAAACAGCGTTGCCAGAGTTTTGTATAGGAGCACGATATCGGCATTTTTTTTATTATTAAACTTTTTTATTATTTTTAGTACTACTAGATACTAAAGTTTATCGAAATCTCCAAATGATATAATTATGTTAAAGGACCGAGTAGGCATAGAAAAAATTGCAGGTGCCAAAATTGCAAATATTGTTGTATATTTTAAACTTTAAGACCTCTAGAACACATTAAAAATAGATTTAATTTAATGATTGCGATTTATATTTTAAAAATATAACGGTATATGTAATATGTAGTAGACTAGTATTTACAGTATGTATGTAAAATTTAGTATTTTCCCGAATGTAATATTTTCAGTCAAATCTGTATGACATTTTTTTTCCACTACGATGCAGTATTTTTTAATATCCGTTAAAAAATACCTCTTTATGGAAAAAAAATAATACCACGGACTGAGGCT
>JAOPUG010000276.1:29731183-29741339 GCA_027564375.1 Micropterix facetella | reverse complement strand
CCAATCCATACAGGTCACTGACCTTCAAGTTGTGCAGATCGCTGGGTTCGAGAAAAGCTCGTCCCAGTAAACTGTGCATTTTCGCAGCAATGCCCGGATAACGGCCCACGTTGTGTATCCGATGTGTCCTCTGGGTCAAACTTCAGAGGTTTGTTTTCTTATTAATTCCAAAAAACCGTGGAGTATTTACCTAGCTATTTACATAATATCAGTAAATAATATTCTATACATCTCTTATAGAGCGCTTATATATCTTATATTTAATACATCGCGTATGTAAGTACCTACATACTTTCAAGTAGGTCACATAATTTTAAGCAGGTCTTGTCGTAGGTAAGACTCGCGGATTCGCCAAGCTTAATACACATTTTATGGTAGGTACATATTTGCTCCAAATTTCGCTGTTCCATTTTTTGTAAACCGCTACAAACAACGACTTCACTTATGTATCATGCTCTCTACGGTCGCGTACCTAATTACCGCAAGAGATTGCTGCGCATCTAGGAGGGACGGACGTGCAAAAGCTATGTGCAGGGGAAGCTGGCAGGGTTGCCAGTCTCATTACGTTTCCGTCATACCTCGTATAATAAACCTATGAAGTAATGACGACGCGACGATACTTCTTAGAGAAGACGTGCATGATAAAACATAAATTTTGATCGTCGAGAAAAGACCACGCAGCTGCAACGATGATTAGGTGTGAATGCACACGGAGTCCAGACGTTGAGTCATCGCGAGGCAAGGCGGCGATAAATAAATGGTCCGCCTCAAAAACAAAGCAAACGGCCAACGCGGAAAGAATACTATATCCACGCTTGCGATCCGCATTGTTCGTCCAATTAAATGTTAGAACAGGTTCTATTGTTGGCGCTGGCCGTCTGTTGACGGTGATCTAAATCGAAGAGACGTACCTACACTACGCGTCTAATCAGACGCCGTTAATTTCGCGGCGTCCGACGTTTGGACATCATCGCTTAAATTATACGATCGACCACCGTAGATAACTTACTAATAACTGCCAGGCAATCGTGGCACAAGGGGCATTATACAACATTTTAAAATCCGTTGTTGGCAGCCCCACCCACAAAAACTATCAAATTTCGGTTTTATGTCCAGGATTTTTTTTTAACTTCTCCGTTAATATGCGTAATATAATAGAAAGAGAAGTGCTAATTATTGCTAATTATTATTTCTTCGTTTGAAGTAGAAAACCGCTTTGGTATTTAATGCGCCCACGTGCAGCAAATACGTCAGTTTGATGCTTAATTTAAATATTTCACCATGTCATTATTAACACAGATACTTGTATTGATTTGTTTTATAGACCGAGGATTAAACTTTCAGGAAATTATACATCCACTACAAGCATGATCACATTCTCTACAAACAAATTTCTTCGATTTGGCCTACAAATGAGCCGCGAGTATGAGTATGTTGTACTTATACGCCCTAATTCGCCTTGTACGCCTTCAGTACGTCTTGATTCCCTGACTTCCGCCACGGCCAAGAAACTGGATATTTTATGCTTTCTAAATAATAAATATATATTTTTTAAATACACAGAGTTTTTCTACTGTTGTTTGTATCATTTTTCCTAATGTTTAGTTTCATTCCAGTTTGTAATAATAATATATCTGCCGGCTGCCGGATACCATAAAATTATCGCGTACCTATTATTACTTATGTTTACTTTAACAGTAAGTATTGGATAAGCACGCATAGAAGAAGAAAATGATCAAGATTGCTTGATCCGACCGATATCTGATGACATTTTGGGGAAATGTTGCCATGATCCGATTTTTAATTCTTAAACATCCTTGCCCTACAGTTACGATTCGCTGGCCAGACTAGTTGGTAGCCGAGAGTTGTTTGCCGGAGTAAAGGACACCAGCCGCAGGCAGCTATAGTCAAAGACAAAAATGGGTTTCCAATTAGTAAGCTGCTTTTTTACATTAATTTTTCCATGGAAACAACTCATACATACAATATAAATTTACTTATCCCGCAAAGCTAATGCCTTTTCTGTGGGTTATTTACAAATCATCTTTTTTTGTACACCTCTATTCTAAAGCTTGACAAAAATGCCCCCCACCCCTGTTGGCCCCCTTTCCCCCCTTTTGAAACCTTCTGGAGCATTATAAATATTCTAGAACATCCTAGGACATTCTGGAACATTCCGAGGCGTCTCGGTGTATCGCAAGGTATTGAGTAGTCTTCTCGGGCTTTTACTGTATACAATCACATGAATGACATGAAGCAATGCTTTAGGTAGGTACTCAAAAACCCTTCTGTTTGCAGATAATTTATGCATATTAATACGCCTCTTTGAATGTGTATATAATACGCCTTTATGCATATTAGCTCGATGCATGATTGTTGAAATTTCCAAGAAGACCTTAACCGCTTCTTATTTATTGCGAATCGAGTCACCTACAGCTCAATGTTGACAAATGTCACGGTAAAGGAATATAATTGCACACCAACGCCAACTCTTTAAAACCGGTATTTATTCAAAATCTGTTACCATCTAGGTATTTTATTAGATGATACATTGCAGTTTGCCGATCATACCTATCGACATTAATACGGAAAAGGCATTTGGAATGCTGAGTTTCATTTTAAGAACTTAACACATTTTCTATTCTATATAATTATATTCCATATCTTATGTGAGTAAGTATATGTATCATATTTCTATGTATCATATTTTGTAATATGTAGATATTTATGAATGTACCAATCCGTCATATCAGTATGCCATTTAGTGGAAAATATTTTTTCACTGTAAAGTATATTTAAAATGTTTGCTTACTTATTGTTATACACAATTAAATTAAATTAAATTAAAATAACTAAACAACTCATGATTGATATTAGAGAATGCACTCGTCTAAATTCGTTTCATAATCTAAATCTAATACAGTCCCAGTTTCCACCATTCTCCTTATGAATGATTCTGGCGTGATTGAGGAGCAACTGGGGCTAACTTTTTCAGGTTTATCTCCGAAGAAATTGAGATAGCTAGAGCATTCGCTGCACGTCTGACGAAGATTCAGCACTGACGAATCCACATGTGCTCGAATCCCTGATATTTAACCTTGGTTTTCGTTCTCCTGGGTAGACCCTTTTTTGACACTCGCAGCTTGACTCGAGCGTCAAACTCTCGATATCCCCCGGCTAAAGTTAAGCGAAGATGATGAATTGTAGATTTTCGTAAGCTTTTTCAGGCATGCCCTTCATTATTTGATAAACGACCCCATTGCTTTTTTTGTTGGATAGGCTTTTCGGGATAATCATGTGGATTTAATTTGCTCCCAGATACTCATATAATTGTGGCCACCCGATCTCGGATGGCAAGGCGAGCAAAGTAAAGGCGCCTTGTATCCGCGATAATTCCATTGAGGAATTGCCGCTTACTTAATGTAGAAGATCGCGCAAGCGAATTCGAACCCGCGACCAGATGGGAGGTCGGAGAAATACGACCAAATCTGGGAGTGAGGGAGTGAGGCTAGCCCTCCGGGCAGTTGCTGCTCGGCGTCTCGATATTACGGCGTCGGCTACTAATGAGCCGATGTGTAGTTCTCGGGGCGATATAGCGATAAAGTTCGTTGAAACGCCTCGGGGTGACGGGCATGCCCGAGTAGTCTCAAATTCATAAATACTCATACAATTATTAAAATTGGGACAGCGTATAAAAGGTCCTTTGGTCTCCCAATAAAATTAAAAGCGAATTAATCTTGTCTGCGTTGACGCGAGGCGCAGTTTAATCAACGCGTTGAGCACGGCGAATCGCGCCCCCGAAACAAAGGCGACAATCAATTGCCAATTTCGGAGTTGTAACCGAGTTTACAGGCAACAGGCGGCGTTGGCGGCGCGATAACCGCCTCCCCGTGAATACATTAGCGCCTGCTTAGGCGAACAAAAGACAGCCTTAACATTAGTTTAAGCCGCGTTTAGAGCCCGCGCACCGTGTTTTAGTCGCGCGCCGACGCGTGCCAGCCAGCCCCCGTCCTTATTGTCGTGCTCTAAGCTCCGAGGGCACGTACGGTTATAAGATAGGAGCTGGTGTAAACTTCCATTACTACACTATACACATTATGATACCATATTCGATTATTCAAGAGCTTAAACTAGACTATATTATAACCAGACTAGGCTTAAATTCCGTTAACAACGGGCCAATAATTATTCTTGGTTTAATACACAACATTACAGAAAACAATATAGGTCTTTACTATATGAAAAGAATATAGGTAAAAGTTTTATTTAAAAATTAACTATATTTCGAGATGACAAAATCAACCGATTATTGCGATAACCGGTTAAATTTATTTCTTCGTTAAATGTGTTTGCCGGACGAGGATCTATTTTCCCGCGTTAGGTTTGGTTCATATTAATGCAATCTTTAATAAAATAGTTATAGTTTTGTTGAATAAAAATAAGCCTCAATAGGGATATAATCCCTGATAAATCTACATCATTAAGAAAATAATCGTTTAATTTGTAATCATTGGAAAAATATACAGATTAAAGGTATAGATATATTGGCAGGAAATCATAAAATGAGGCGTCGTTTAAAATCGGAAAATACCTGCCGTTTGTACGATTCGGTCATTCGCATTCGAGACTGGGATGTGAGGATCTGGTTGTTGAGATTCCGGCGCTACGTGCAGAATCAGCAGAGTAATATTCTGCCGGGATCTTGACCAGGGTAATGAAATAAATCCACATACTCGGATCTCGACCGGACAATATCATACCTACATAACTGGATTTCGATGCTGTGTCGTCGACGAACCTAGCTTTCTTATCTCGGCGAACGTAGTTCTTACTTTCTTTCCGTAGAAGACGGAAATCGGTGGTCACCTCAAACAGGTATTAAGTTGGACACCCTTGCACTGGTAGGTCGAATATCCGGATACCGAAGAACACGCGCGATTCAGGACGCCGTGCTCTCACGAGCTCGCCTCCTAAACACCGTTGTCTTTATCTAGAATGGTTGCTTAAAATTTAGGATCGAGCTTAGCGACCGTCCATAGAAAATCGTTGACATAAACCCGCCAATCGTGAAATTTCACAATAAATAGTCGAAACAAACAAAATATATATATACACAGTCTCTATATAACATGTGTAACTGTGTGTAACACTGTATATACAATGTATAATCTGTATGTAACACGGTTGATCTGTATATAGATTGGTGCATTCATAGATAGGTTTTATTATGCATATAACATGCATCCAACTAACCAGTCTACCGAGTGATTAATTTAACTTTATTTCCCCTTTTAATGCTGGTATTCGTTTCACTTGCGGATGTGGTCGGTAAATAAACACTCACTCACATATTTTCCGGTCCATCGTTACGGTTTCTAAACATAAGTCCTGAGATGCGGCACTTGTATTTTTTTCAAAAACTGTTATTTCATTTTACTCGTTCCCTGGTTTCGGCAGTAAATTTGTTCGTTTCACTTGCTGATGTGGTCGGTAAATAATATAATTCTCATTTATTGAACGAATGAATGAATTACGTCAGTCGACGGGTCCTGGTATTGGGGCCCGTGATATTTGCCGCTTTGGCATTAGCCTACTATGCGGAGCTTCGCGTGAGCCGGGCCCATTTACCCGGCTTTCTAGTTGTGGCATCGCTGGGCTGTGCGCCCAGGGCCAGTATCTTATGCTGCGCCCGACTCATCGGGCGCCTTGTGGTCTTGGTTTGTACATGGCATCTTCTGCGATGGAGACTGCTGAGCTGCGAAACCCGCGCTGGGAGCCCGCTAATCTATTCTGCATAGCAGACTGCGCGGATATGGCCATTTATTGGGCGAGCTCGAAAAATACACATTGATTTCCCGCAACACATTGTGATATCGCGTCTTAATTTTCATACACAGCGCTATCTACTGGCCTCAATTAAAACTAATTACAAGATACATTTATTATTAACGTTACGGTTTTTAAACAGCTGGCTTGTTACAAAAGTTTCACACGATAGCCGCAATTTTCCTAAACTTTCACGCAATTTTCATAAAGGATAAAATTAAACGTAATTTAATTATGCAAAATTGATGATTCACTGCTATGCAATTTGGAACATCTACAGTCTACGGATTGTTGGTTTTAAGACTATACTCGGGCGAGTCCGTCACTCCGAGGCGTTTCAATGAACTTTATATTTATATCGCCCCGAGATGAAATGTAGGTACATAATTTTGACTTAACAAATCCCCTATCCAACTACGCCGCGGCCCGTTAACATCCGACGCCTTAATAGCGAGACACCGGGCAGCACGCCGCCCGGCGTGCTAGCCTCACTCCCTAACTACCAAATTTAGACGGATTTCTCCATCCACCAGTTTGGTTCCAGGCTCGAAATCGCTTTCGCAACCTCTACCTGATGTGATAACGCGGCATTTCGTCACTCGGAAATATCGTGGACCCGTGGCGTCTTTTACTCGGCGAATATTACTCGAGATCGGGAGGCCATCGGGTCGTTTCTAAGGGTAGGCGACGTCAGGTCGGCATCTACCCCCTCGCCTTAAGAGACATTAGGCAATAGGACTCCCTCGACTGTTCGTCAGTTGAGCAAGGCCTGTAGACCGATCAATACATTAACCGCCCAGGGCATGCCCCGTTAGGCCCCCAACGGTCTACGCAATGATCAGAGTACTGTATTTTGTAACACTTGTTTCATCGTATTTTTTGAGAGATTAGCAATGAGTGATTGGGTATATAATATCATCCATGGCCGCCCGCAAGGGTGCCAAGAAAGGGCAATCCCCCTTCTCCCCTTCTTGGCATTTATTTGATATGTTCATAATTACGTTGTCTTGAATTGAGTTTTATAAAAAAAGTTTCATAGAACCTTTCAAGCAAAGGCAAGATGTCTACGAAAGATATTTGTCTCTCCCTACTATTGATTATATATTACGTAGCCCAATAATTATACTTTCTTCGCCTTTCATATCCTCTCTGTTTTCCTTTCCGATTTGAAATGACAGTGGGCTCGATTACGTTTCTTCGTGAACTAAAATATGTGGTTAGTCCAAGTGAACGGGTCAGGGTAATACGTTAGAGCGGATGTGATATGAAAGGTTGTCACTTTTCCACATTGAAATTACCCACTAAAATAAAGCAACTAAATCTAAGGTCGCTACAAATATGTTCAAATTTACTCGGATGGCTATAAGTTCGTCAGATAGTTTTAGTGCGGGAACATCGACATCGTTCATTTCATACGTATTGCGCTGTCTCGTTCGCATGAACTAATTTCCGATATTAGTTCACGAAGAAACGCAATAGGGCACAATGTCTTAAATGAAGTAGGTACTTAATAATTAGGGTTTTCATCTTTAAATATATTTTTAAATGTAAAATTGTCAACCAAATAATCTTTATATACTATCCGTCAATTCCCTCCACTTAATTTATTGTTTGACTGTAAGATCGTAATAAATCCGCCTTTGTATGTTACTTCGGCTACCCAAGTGGCCAAGTCTTGAAACCGTGCGCGAAAAATGTTAGTATGCATGATAACTCGAGTAAACAGCGTCCGATTCAGAAAAATCTTTCAGCAATCGATAGTTATGGCTAATGCGCAGATCCCAGTTAATTTTCGTGTATGCACGTCCTACGGTTTGCTTTTATTGTAATAAATAAAATAATACATAATTGATGCGTCTCTGGGCGAGAAATGAAGTATCAGGTGAACATATGCGCTGCGGCGGTACGTTTACTTATGATTACATCATTCGCCGCGCCCCAGAAGCCCGCGTCTGAGCGAGACGCAGTGCTGCAATTGGCATCGCCCGAGATAGCTTGCAGGCGACTCGTGTGACGCGAGCCCACGCCTCTTACTTCACTACATCTGAGCGCCTAATATCGACGCCGAGAAATGACTAGCCACGTGTTAGATAGATAACATTGATGATGGAGATAGATGGGGATTTTTTGAAATCGAACGTAGTTTACTCGAGTTATCGTGCATAATAACAGAACCTCGCAGGATTGTAAGAAGACTTGGACCCCTAGGGGGGGGGGGGAAGTAAATGTTTCAACTAGGTATAAAATATTATATTAATAGTTAGATAAAGGTTTAAACTTATGCATGAATAATAGATTTATATAATAATCTTCATATCTTATGACTAATGTAGGCGGAGGAATATAGATGAAAACGAGACAAAGTGGCTTTATGTGTTTTATATTATTATATTTTTTTAAAATAACATATCCCCAAAATAATGTATAAAATGAATGAGTTTGCGAAGATTGGACGATATTTTCATATTACTTTGGCCACCTAAGTAGCCCAACTCTAGAAACAAGCCACACAGGGCTAGGAACTATCAACCATACAAAGTTTTTGGAAAGCTTTTTCTCTCAGAGCAATTAAAGCGGAAGAATATTTGGGGCGTAATGAGATTTATCTCTAACGTAACATTTGAACCCCTTCTACACAGTAATTCCTCTTCAATGAGGGAGTCATTACAGAAGTGGCACAATGGAACTCTCGTAGTTTACGTGCTCAGTTGAGGTAGTTATTTTAAACTACCCTGAACATATTATACATACATACAAGAAAATAATCATATCGGCCGAAGTTTGACAAATTCTCGGGTTTTCCTCCTGCCCCAGTTTTATGTTTGATTTCGTGTTAGATAACTAGTTTATATTTTAATAAGAAATACTTATATTATATAATACTATGGGGTTGTCTCAACGGACTAAGCTCTAACCATAGACCTACACGCTTATTTTCAGTTATCTATAGTAGAGACGGTGCCATTAAAGGGTTCTAAAGGAATTTTGCGGTTATCTATTGGTTTAAGGTATGTCACTATTTTTCCTTGGTTAGCTCCTTTTTTTTGTATGAAATGTATGCACATAGTTAAAATAGCTGGGAGTGCACAATGCAACTGTAGCTGCCGTAGGAATGATATCTCCGAGTTTCGCTTGGCATAGGAATGATATATCCGCGCAAGCAATAATAGTCGTTCGGTGTATTGTTATCCGCTAGATTATTGCTTGACAAATCATACCGCCTAATGTAGCCGACAGCGGCGCCTTAAGTATAATTCAGCGCAGAGTATCGTGACGGCAGGATGCGTGCGAATGGGTGTTGAATGATTTCAACGATAGGACAATAACGTAGTTACAAAATATGTATAGAATAGACATGAGTCTGTATTTTATGAGCCCCGGAGCATCTGTCAATGAACACATTTCTGGCAGATGGCATTCGGGAAATAATGTGTTTTAGGACTTCGAAGGGGTCCTATAAATCAATGTATAATTTAGAAAATGAGAGAGCTTTTGTAATTTCTTCTGTAGCCATTGTCACGAGTATTAAAATATCACACTGGCAACTGCACGACGGGAATTATTGCCCCAAAGTGGTAACCCCAACAAAGCTCGTGTCAAGTGAGACAAAAAAAGCACCGAGGAGAAGGACATAAAAACCATAGTAGAAATAGAATTCTTTTTTTACTATGTAAAAACGGAGGATTATTCGGATTGGCTCGTTTTTTACGCATCTAGTTATTCTGAATGAAGCCGATTGTCGGGGACTCCGCGGAACGAGCTGCTACGCTCTCATCTGGTAGTTCTATCTACGAGAACTGTTGGAGAGTCCCATCTATATTAGGGTAATTTCTCCATCGCGCAATTTTCTCAATCGCGTTATGTAGGCGCCTCACCGCTTTAATACTTTCCGCCCCTATATGCATTTATTTAATTCGTAAGATAAAAACTTAAACTCTGCGTCAAAAACCCTAAGACAGTTTATACCATTAAGATTTATAGATAAATCGCTCATTTTTTGCACAACCAAAATTTATTTATTTATTGATTCATAAAATTTAATATACAAGGTACAACAAATCGTTATCTTAATACAAAACATTTTTTTAAAAAGTATAACTATATACTTATTTTAAACCTATCTCAGAAAGGAGATTTATCTCTTTGACATATTATGGTTTACTACTTCACTAGGAATTACCTGTGTTAAGTTGGCACTAATGTCGTTTGGTAATGCCTGTCGAGAATGCAAGTTCTCATCTTTAACGAGGACATAAATTTACAGAAGTACTATAAGTTATATAAATTTATACTTGACACATATATATTGTTATATATTAGAATAATACTA
>JAOPUG010000276.1:29646757-29658613 GCA_027564375.1 Micropterix facetella | reverse complement strand
TAAATGCAAAAAGGGAGCGGTTTCCCTTTTTACCATTTTTGAGGAGACAGTTTATAACAGAAATTTAATGAATTTAAACGGAAATGAAGTGAATTTTAAAAAAGAGGGTAAACTAAATTAAATTTTAAGAAAACCCAAAAAGCAAAAGAAATTTAGAGCTCCACCTGCTTTTACAGCCAAAGCAGGAAACTAATTTAATATTAAGTTAATCACCAAAAGAAAAGAAAAAAAATGTACTAAGGGACACGAACAAAAAAAAAAAAAACCCTCAGGTCATGGGATTTTTTTTACGTCGTCATTGAATTTAGCCAGGAAGAGGATTCCTTGGAACTTAAAAAAAGTTAAAAAAACAAACAAAAAACACTATTTATGTAGAATGTCCTTTTAATTTCGTGCAGTTCTTGACCACGTGGTATGCCTTTTACATGAACCTCCACAAACGCGATGAAATGTCAAATTATAAATTGATGGTTCACAGGAACAAAAAAATGCATTTGCAGCTCAAGAGGTAATCTGCTTACTCTGGCATGAAGAAGGTATTGCCTTAGTAAAAGTGCCACACAACAGGTAAAATAACAGGAATCATACTACATATTTTTTTTTTAAATTGGGCCGTAAGCGGTCCGCGGTAGCCTAGCTGCCGATTTTAAAAAACTCTCGTCCGCCAGCGTCGGCCTAACCCAGTCTGGGGTGCCATGGCTGACGAAGAAATGGCAGGTACTTTGAATTGGATAGTTTCCTGCCAAGACACCAACACTGCAGGCCCGAAAAACACACGGCTATCAACCTTGCCATATATTTTTTTTTTTATTATGGCGAGCGCGTAATAGTAGGTGAATGGCAACATCCATGACTTTGACAGCTGTCAATAATAACATCGCGAAATGTCGAAAAATCCTGGAAGAATGCCTGAAAAACGCGCGTAGACCTCCCAATCCCCTAAGGAACCGCCGAGAACGACGGAAAACGGACTAAACGCTCGGAAAGACACCGGAAACTGACGAAACATGCGGAAAATCATGAATCGACGTGACACTAACCAGAAACATGCATTGAATCAGGCACATGAAGCAGAAACATGCTTCAAAATCGATTTTTGTTACACTATTACCAAGTCCATATTAAAATGTGAGAAAAGGATATTTGCAATCAATGTTTTCTCATTTTTTTAAACTGGATTATTACAAAATCAGCAATATGGATCCAACAAAGACTGCTCTACAATTGATTCTAGAGTCGTGCTGATTAAGAATTTATTTGACGCTTGGGAGGGATCACATCATGCTATTGGTATTTTCTGTATCTCTCGAAAGCATTTGATTGTGTTAATCATGAAATTATTCTAATAAAATTGAAACATGACGGAATAAGAGGTAAAACTTTGGAATTAGAAAAAAGATACAAAAAGTTGATATAAATGGAGTAGGTATCATCTGGCAAGCAAATGATCGTGTACTAAGCAACATTCAGCAATAGTATACACGTGTTCAGTTTTCCTTAAAATGAAGCGATCTTCCGCTTAGTGGAACTTTAAGCTCGCGCCACTTTTGTTCGTTCGGCTTAACTTGAAACATCCGAATTGTCGATTGCTGCTTTGTTTCGGGGTTGAAGCTATAAACCCTCATTTCGTCAACTGTTATTCCATACTTCGTTGTATCTGTTAATCATGAAATTGTATTAAGTCACGCGTCCCGTATTTATTTTAGAGCCTCAGTTAAATTGCGTGGAATCCACCGCGAGCATAGCTTTCTCACAGCAAATCGTTTGTATAGGATTGATTTTACCTGACTCATTCCTATACCGAAAAAACAAATAACAGTTAGATAAAATATACTTTATTCTGGAGACAAAGAGTTCCATTTTAAATGTTGCAATTATTTAATAATAATTAAATATAAATCACTATTTTCAGGAGAGCAAACACAAATTATTTTTTTTAGCAATAATGAATTTTGTTGCATAAGAATGTATGATTTCATGCTGTAAATAATTGTGTTTCATTTAAGTATCGTGTAAAATATCAGAAAACTAAAAAATAAATCGAAAAATAAATCCAAATTAAAATAATGAACATCAAATATCAAGATGAAAAATTAAAAAAAACAACAATAATGTTTAAATTACCTAGTAGTAATTTTAAAAAATCTTAGGTTTCTATTTTTTTTCTTTCAATAACTATATTTTTATAGTGTTCTTGGAATATATATGGGATGTATGGATATTGAATATGTATGGCAAATTTGAACATGTTTTCTATGTTTATTCATTTGATATGTATCGTATGTAAAGTTGAATATATCATATATGCTAAATATGTATGGTCCTTGAATATGTATGGTAAATTGACAAGCCATTAAAACAGCTTGAAGCTTTCGAAATTTGGGTCTTTCAGAGGATACTACGGTCTTTCAGAGCTGGGTTGATAAAGTTAAAAAAAGATATGCCTTCCAGGGTTGGAGGAAGAATGTAGAAATATCGCAAACAATAAATATTCACAAACTCGAATACTTCGCTCATGACATGCTTCATCCCGAAAACTACAATATTATTCAATTCAAAGCAAAATAGAAAGATCGCGTGCTTTATATATACTGTAAAATTCGTTTTTGTTTAAATATAGCAAAAAAAGATGTCTGGCCAGAAGACTAACAACTTCGCTCCGTAATCTAAGGTAATCTATCGCATCATTCTTTCGAGCGGGGTGGCCAATAACATTATAATACCCATTATGATTACCATCGTTCGGTAGTAAAAATGGAACCTATAAGGTATAATTTCAATTATGGAAACCTTTAAAAATATTTAGATATTTATATATTATACAAAACATATTCTTCAAAACATTTAATTTGGTTATTTCATTTAAACGGCAATCAATAATTTAACCAACTTCTTGCAGAGTGAAGATCTCCCCTGGTTTTTGGCTAGAAGAATTTGGTAAATAAATTATTGTTAACAGTCGGTTAGGTCTGAAAAGCTTTTAATTCTATGCCCGTGTACTAAACGGCGCTGAAGATTTAACATAGCGTAGGTAACTGATAAACTTCTATTTTGGTATTGTTATGCCATTGAGCTACTTAACAATTAAAAGCTACAAAGTCATGCCCAATTAAATGAAACATTAATCGGGCATGATGTTGTAACTTTTAATAATCCAATATAATAATAATTTTGGGCCAATAAATTATGAATCACTTCTTTTTCTTTTACATGGAACTTTTCTTTATATTTTCCTTTAATGAATATGGCAAAACAGCTCGTCTTCTCTTAACATCACATGAAAACTTTCGGCATATATTTACAACGTTATAAGGGATGAGAAATAATAGATGGTTAACGATATATCACTGCAGTACACAGTGGATCAGGTATAAGAGTATACATACGTATATTTTTATTAAAAATAAAATAAAAAATATAAAAGGCAACATTTCGTTCAACAGGTCATATACAGAATTTCGTTACTTTCCTAAAAATAACTTACTACGCTACACTTATTTGGAGTACGATTATACGTTCAACATTTTTAAGATTTATAAACTAAGAAGAAAATAGAAGACTTTACATTCTAAGTGAAAAACTACTACCTACTTCATATTACACAGGTAATTTATTAGGAATAATGTAAAGAATATAATAATATCAATTCATCTAAAGCATCCTGCTCAGATCACATGTGGTTTTGTCATGAAATATCCATAGATATAAATATCAAACCAATGATGCCCTACTATAGAAACACTAAATCAACGAACCGAATGGACTATGTCAGTAAAGTGGAAGAAAACCTACGATAACTGGAGCTTCTTGAAAGTTACCAAACAGTAAATAAAGTTGAAAGCGTCGTTGCAAGAATCACTTCATGCGTAATCGAATCTTGCGAATAATCATGTCTATTAAAAAAGTAAACTGTAAAAGAAAGAAACCGCACAACATTATGGTGCCGGGAACTGGATCAGATTAGAAAACAGCTAAGAAAGAGTAAAAAAAACATAACAAGAACAGCATTTGTAGGCATAAAAAGAAGCTCTATAGTCACACAATAAACTCATCAAACCGGATAATCAGAAAGATCGCTTGAGGAAAGTCTGCAACGAGATTGAGAGCAGTACTGAAACAGCAAGAGTAGGCAAATTGCTCTCGAAAATATCTTCTCTAAAACCATGGAAGCTAATAAAAGAAAACGGAGCCATTACAACCAATCCAAAAAGTAATATTGAACTACTTCTGTTAACCCATTTTCCAGAGAACATAGTAGTACCAAACATCGTAAGGATAGAACATACCTATACTCAGCCAAAAAAGCAGCTGAAAACATAGTAATAAATACAGAAACGACAGCATGGGCAGTTAAATTATTCCTATTATATAGGCCCTTGGACTAGACGGGGTAATGTAAGCGCTACTACGATGGGGCTTAGAACAATTCCTTAACAAACTAGTAAACATATTCAAGGCATGTCTAGAATTTCGATACATCCCCTCAGTCTGGAGAGAATAAAAAGTTGTCTTCCTGCAAAAACCTGGAAATAGAGATTACAGCCAGGCCAAGGCCTTCATGTAAATCAGCCTCACACATTTCTTCCTGAAGACCCGGAGACACTTTAGAGGATGTGTGATCGATTCAGAGATACGGGATTGAAAGCAGGTCAATATAACAAAATCAACATGCATACCTTCCAAGTCAATAGGCAGAATCTGCAATACACAACGCAGTCATAAAAATAGAAAGAATACTAGGAAACAAAATATCTAACTTAGAGGCCTTCGTCGATATAAAGCAACGTTCACCAGCATCGAAGAATCCCTAGTAAAATACGAAGTAAATAGCATAGCCAAAGGATAAATAAAAATTATATTAAATACTAGGACAGAACAAATAACTACTGATGGCATCACAATGAATACAAAAACAGTCAAAGGATGTATGTACACAAGGAGGGGTCTGTACTGTCACCCCTCATATGGAATTTCGTAGTCGATATCTTACTAATTCGAGTCAATAATTGAAGTCTATCCACAATCAGATATGCAGACGATATAACCATACTAATAAAAGAAGAGAACCTACACGTCCTCCGCAATGCCATGCAAACTTCACTCACAGGAATAAAGAAGTGGTACGAGTAAGAGACTCTGTTTGATCAACCCCTCTAAGACAGTGCTGGCCCTCTTCACGAAAAAGAGGTAGCTGTCAACATTTTAATGTTACCAAATTTATTTAGTAATACACTAACACTCTCGAGAGAAATAAAATATTTGGGCATTACCCTAAACCGCAAACTGAACTGGGGACAACACTAAGGAAAAAGGGTTTGAATAAGCCAATAAGTCATTAATGCATACACATGATGGGCAAGACCTGGGGCCTATCGCTTAAAAATACTATATCGCTATACACAGCAATAATAACACCAATATTATTTAATATTTGTGGCATTCGTGTGGTGGCCATGCCTCGATTCGCACGTCTGCCAAGAAATAGTCAGTGGCTTAGGGACTGGCACGCGTTGGGATAATGAGTGCTATGCGAAGGGTACCAACAGGCACTGAAGATTAACGCAGGTCTACCAGCACTAGAGCTTTTTATGAAACAGCTAGATGTCAGATCGGCAAGATGCAGCAGATAGGTATATGGAATAACTAATGCCACACAACTGTACATACCATAGAATAGGATAGAAGTGACATACCGCTACTGCGGATGTCCTCAGATAAGATAGTACACGCATATATCAGTAGGTTAAAGAAGCCTAACACTTTACTAGCAGGGAGTCTAACACTAACACTACTTTAGGAAAATTAACAATATTTATATACAGATAGCGCAAAGATGAGTGAAGGGACACGAGCTGGGACGTACTCTCGCGAAATGGGTCTAAGAATGACCCTATCACTGGGATTACATGCCACAATCTTCCAAGCGGAAACATTCGAGATCATAATGACGGCAAGTGAGGTTAAAATAAGTCATTCACAAGACAAGCAAACTCAATGCTGCATGCACTAATGAATCAAAAGCTGTCCTCGAAACGCGCCAAGGAGTTCTTCACAGTGCAGGAGCGCATCTTGCAAATGAATAGAGTTAGCTTGATATGAGTAAAAGTGTGGAGTGGAATTCAGGGAAATAAGAAACCATATAGACTGGCGGGAAAATGCTTGGAGGTAGTCGCAATCAGACTTGAACCTATGATGACGCTACCAGCGGAGGGTAAACGAAAACGGCTTTGCGCGAAAGTACGAAAAGATAGGCGAAGGGAATATGAAGGGGGGAAACTGTGGATAGTGGTGAGCATTCAAGGCGTAACAGATGCCTACACATTCTGGATATTGTGGTTGAGGTACCTTATCGAGGCTGCGGAATGGAGGGGGAGACAGCGGACCATGTTTCCTGTTCATGCCCAACATTATTTGCAAAAAGAGAGGGAATCCAAAAAAAATACTTGGCAAATATAGCAGAGATATGCGGATTGCGACCTCTGTTGAGTCTGCAAATAGCATCTGGTTTGAGCTGACTGCAAGACCTGTAGACGTGAAAATATACATGGGGTCCCCTGCAAAGGCTCCAAATGGAGAGTCAGGTGTCAGACTTTTGACAACTTACCCCAAACTTAATCTTCACTCAAGTAATCAAGTATATTTTTAAAAAATAGTACTGACAGGTTTTGAATTCTATTTAACATCTTTTGATCCGCTGTACACCAGTAGGTCAATTTAAAAAAAATAATATTTGATGATAACGTAAACAATATGGCCTTAATTCATACGTCATAATATGACATATGAATGTGGCTACGGTAACGTCCGTAGCCGCATTGAAACATTGGTTCCCGTAAGTTCACCAAAGTAAGCAGCGTCGGGCGTGGTCAGTACTTGGATGTGTGACCGCCTGAGTACTGCCACGTGGTGTTTTAAAAGCCGGCTGCCTTTAAGATAATGTCGATTGATATTAAGGTGGACCGTTACGGTAAGGGGTAAAAAAAACATGTTATCCATAGAAATTAGTAAATATTGCTTATGATATAATATGTCACCGAAATTATAAACTAAATTCCAATCTCGTATTTTATTTTATAAATCGATCACCGCCGCTTTTAGGCAGAGAGTATATGTGCCTAGATATTCCAATGGTTCACTGTGTACTGGTCCACAGTCAACCAGGCCATCTTATATTTAAATGTATGATTATAATTATTTAGATTCTTATTTTTCTTTTATATAAAATGTTTAACACATAATTATAGAATGATTTTTGGGCGTATATAATATATATAATTAATTTCAACTTAATCCATGTAAGTGTCTATTTAAAAAAAATTACAATAAAAATGTAAATTTTTAATTTATCGAGGCATAGTTCTGCCGCATTAAGGATGGACATTCACTGTCCAGTGGACTGCGTTACCGATTGATGTATGCACCGGCAGTGCAGCGCAAATGCTCATACGAGATTTATGCATTAATGCTGGATCAGCGAAGCATTTCACCATCATGCTATCAATGCAAACTCAAACTCTCACCGACATGCACATTTCGCATACAGTTAGAGCAGCAAAGTGTAGCGAAGTCCTGGTAAGCGGTGACTAGGCGCAATTAGTATAATCTGGGGACAATTCCACGCTGCAAGTTGCAACGTCCACGAAAGATGGGGACAGAATATGCACCCGTGGCGAGCCTGGAGACTGGTCTTACATCTAAGTTAATTTCAGTAGAAGGCTGGGAATCGATCTTCAATGAGTGTGGGATTTTCTTGATACCTCATGATATTGACCTTTAACACCGATCGTAACCCTATTCTAGGATACTTTACCGAATCGATCATACAGAAAATAGTCATTACACATCCCTACTGTCTACGAGATAATACGACTTCGGCTGCTATCCTCGTCTCGGCTCCCCCGCCTCGGTTCAACGATCAACTTCCGAACTTCAACTAGTTCGTAACCGTTGCGGGCCTGCTCAAGACACCTCTCCTGTACGCTACCACGTCGCTGCGGTATCACCAACGCGTCCAGCCATTTTATAAATTATTTTCAGACGGTAAGTTATTTCAGAATGGAAATAAACCGGAGGGGATGTGAAAGGGGAAGAAGGTGTACTTGTAATATGGTAAAATATTGTTATAATATTACGCTGTAATAATGTTGTAATAATAATGTGTAATAATGTTATCTACCTAAGGACAGGCTCCAAGCCTAGTTAGGTGGCAGTGCCGTTTTCTATGCCATAAAATTCATTCCTCTGATTATACTTTGCTACCGGTACTTATTGTCTTCATTTAAATACAGAATTGACTCGAATAATATATTTCGTAATGTAACTTACATAGTAGTTAAATAAAAAATGTGTTTTATTTGCATTACAAATAAATAAATTAAAAAAAAATAAAAATTAACACATTACATTTTAAATAAATGAACTGGGATATAAAGAACATTATTCTGACTTGATCGGAGTGAGAGACCATGGCTTCCTAGAAGGTTTAACTTCTCCTGATAGTATAAAAATAGATGAACTTATATATTCCCATATATACAAGGCATTATATTGAATAACATTACTGCGTTCTTTCCCCATACGACACATCGAAATACGACACTATCAGCACAAAGCAATTAAAGTGATAATTGCACTCAGTCTTACATTTATCGAATTCGCCCACCAATTATTTGGCGTAGACACTTATGGCAATTCAAATCTATCGGTCCCGACCAATGGGTGCCTATAGATTCGAGCGCCTTCAGGAATAGACGTTTCATTTCTACTGGTACTTATAATATAGGTACCTTTAAATACAGATACCCATACAGATATCCTCCTTTTTATTCCTGCGTGAGATGAATAACTCTTCATTTAGGACTACTAATGTTTTACTAGCGCTCAGAGTGAAATATACTCGTCGTTCAGTTGTCCTTGCTGTTCTGCTCAGCCGGTTTGAGACTCACTTTTAACCCGTCACCCCGGAATGTTATGTATAACGAACTTTATCGTCTTGTTACACCGAGATGAACGACAAGGACTTGTGGATAATTACAATCCACGTATCTAACTACTCCATTAGCCCGTAAGAGTCCAACGCCTTATGATAAGGCAATGGATAAAACCACACAGCTAGCAGCATCACACCTTAACTGTCAGATTGGAAACAGATTTCTCTTTTCTCCCGTCTGCTCAATAGAATATAATTATGAATATATATTTCAAGAATGCAACGATGAATTTTCCTTTGTCGAATTAGAATACACGGTTATTGCAATTTGTAATCTGTATTTTATGACATCTTGAAGGACATATAATACATGCACATATTCTCTATTGTTGGACAAACTCCCTAACATAACTAATTAAAAAAACGTGTTATCTCCTCAGTGTACGCTTGATGCTTAGGGTGTGTATGTCCGACCTCACTGAAAAAAATACAGTGGTAATATAACACGTTACAAGGAAACGCAATTAACCCTGTTGATTTTAGTAATCGCACAATAATATTCCTCCAGCGAAAAAAATGCTTTATCTGTGGAATACTTCTTAAGGCAGCTCTTAAAAACGCCAATTGATTGCGATTGTCGAATGTGATAGCTGATTATAAATAGGATAAAACAAATTTACCGCGTGAAGTTTGTATCCCCGACGTTTCGGCGACGTTGCAACCGCCGTTGTCCAGGGTAGACTGAAGTGCAGTAAATCGTCATCCGTTGTTCTGCGGGTAGGCAGCAAACTGTTCAGTTACTGCGCAGATTGTAACGGTAGTGGGGGGCACAATGACTTCGTGGAGTCTGGGCTATAATGGACGTTATATTTTGGTCAGCCCAGCTTGCGGAGCAGCTCCTATTCAGGAGCCTCCTAAAAGAGGGACCAACCCGGTGAACCCGCTGTGCGGCTGACCCGGGGACGGGAACTCGGGCGTGGCCTGGACAGCGCATGAAACGCTGTGGACACTATAGCCGAAAACGGCTAGGAGAAGACCATCATCATCAGATAAAACTATAAAAGAATTGTCTGTATGCATATAGAAATGTATAATTAAATATTTTTTTTTAGAAAATATGCCCTTATTTGAAGCAATTGAACCCCAAATGCAACCTTTCGAATAAATATAAAAAATACTATTTTAGAAAACATAACGATCGAAAATCTTAAATCCTCTGCCCTTATTCGATGGACGATAAAAGGAAAATGCAATAAAATTCGCACGATTGCCTTTTCGGGCAATTTCCCCAGAGCGATTGGCTATTAGTATTGAATCAAGAAAGTGCCTCGACAATGCGCGTCGTTTTATAATAATAATAGAAATAAAGAAATATTCATTGGACCCTCCACTTTTTTCCTTGTTCGTAATTGGCGTGGTCTCCATGACCCGTATCAGTTTACAGTCGCTCATTTAGTGAGTGTTAGATCGATGAGAACCCGACGAAATTCTGGATCTGTCGTTTTGTTGTGTTGAATCCATATTTGTAATATTAGGGTGGTTTTTCTACAGGTATACACATTTAAAATGAAATAAAACACATGAAAATAAAATTATTGGCCATGGTGTTGTCTTTATTTAAAGAAGAATGTTATGCAATTAGTGTTTAAATATGATTATGTCGAATGAAGCGAAATCGGGAAGTCCAATTTTCGACCACTTTTTCGAGCGACTGGGGCCGTATATCGGCAATAACAAGCCGTCTGTTATTTATAGGCGTTGACTAGTGACATCACTTATCCCAAAAGCAAGTAATCCATAGGTGTGAGATCACACGATCGGGGAGGCCAGTTCATAAGTCCATTACGCGAAATTATGCGCTCGTGGAATATTTCCCGCAATAGTGTCGATGTTAATCGCTGTGTGGCATGTTGGGATCAAAGTTCTGCTACAACAATACCATTCACCTGAACAATGAAGAAGTCAGCTATCATAGCTCTATAACGCTCTCTATTGACAGTAACATTCCGGCCGGCATCATTTTTAAAGAAATATGGGCCAATGATTCCACCTGCTCATAAAGCACACCAAACAGTAACTTTGTGTGGATCTAAGAGCATCTCAACAAAGAATTTTGGGTTTTCTCCACTCCAAATTCTGCTATTCTCTTTATTGTCGTAGCCGTTTTACCAAAAATGAGCCTCATCATAAAATGGACGCAGCGCGAACTGAACCATGATTCTCGAAATAAATTTGCACAATTTGCACGCTTAAGTTTAATCATGGTAAAATAGCAAACCAAACTGAGCACAAATCAGATGTCAGCTGTAAATTGGCTGTCGCTGGAAAAACTGTTCCCAATTTAAAAACCATATTCTTAATAAAAAAACACCTGTTATTAAGTGCAGATTTTTAAAAAAAAATGCATAATATGAAATTTATTATAATGTTTAATATTAAAAAAAAATATGAAAATCATACCAAAGGTATAAAAATTTGCGAATTCTATGCGCTACCTCACTTTAAGGTAAATCCCGCATGGAGTTGCCAAACTGAATAGTAGATATAAAACACACAATGCATAACTTCATTCAAACGAAGACAGTGTTTCTTCTCTAAATCGTTGTAACTATATTTCCTCAAGAAAAATATTCTCGAGGCTACATCTCGGCACCGTACGTAACATAAATGTTATCATTTCCTTTCCACATGAGACGACAGCAAAGCGTATTCTAATAAATGTATCAGTCACATATATGCGAAACATTCTTTTTTGTAACAGTACCTATGATGTGAATAGCTCTTTGAATATAACTTGAGATTTGTTCCGTTGGTGTATTTAAAGTGATAATGTAATACGTACTCGTATATCATTTATTTACTGGAGTGGTTTGAAAATATTAGGGCGCCTCAATCAATAAGCGATATCACTGCTGCCAAGTATAATT
>JAOPUG010000276.1:29609020-29619530 GCA_027564375.1 Micropterix facetella | reverse complement strand
TTATTTGAAGTCGTTTTTCTTTCATTTTAGATTTATTATATTTTGAAATATATTTAGGAAAAGAAAATGTCTTTTTAGGTTTACTTAACTGCCATGTTACTTTTCAGCAAATATTTTACCAAACTACTATAAATATAAAGATGAAAGTAGTGTACTCTCTTTTACTACCTATATCAAAACATTTCAATCATTATAATTAATTATGCCAATAAAAAAAATAATATCCTGAGAAATTCTATTGTAGAAATGTATACATTATAACATAAAAGAAGTTCCGAAATTTTTAATCAGAACGGATTATTTTTAACGGAACTCAAACCTTTATTCTTTTTCAGGTATTTATATTATGGCGGTGACTGACTTAATTGTACAGATTTCGATTTTTATTGTCATTATTATATTGTAAAAATAAATAAATAAAGAACCGGGAGGATAATAATTTACATGAAAGGTTCTCGCAGTGTCCTAACCTAGGTCATATTTCATACCAAACGAATTTGCAATAGGAAGCTGGTTTTTAATATAAGCAGCGCTACCCCATAACAGAATGACTGTTGTCACTCAGTGGCCTGATTTTCTATAGAGATTCAAATAATTCAGAGAGATTACTCATCGGTTATGCTAGACGATTGTGAATTTAGGCCTACATTGCATGGTTAATCTTCCGTTTGATTAATTGGATGTCTGCATCTCTATATAGCTAATTTAACCACTGCATTAATTTAAAGGGTCCAATATTTCTCAAAAAAATCTGCATTTCCGAAAAGCAACAATCTTTGTCTGTAATTGTCATTAAATGTTATGTCGTGGCTGCTTTTGTCTCTGAAATTGTCTGGAAATCCTTCGCTTTTATTTTCTATTTCACTTTGGAATAGAGCCAAAAGTTTCACGTTGCCAAATCTAGGGACTAATACGAATATATATAGCCATAGCATTACAACTAAAGGAGATTTATAAACACTAAAATAAGGAAATGTTATGCATATATACGAATATTACAAATATTTAGAATGATAAATTCTAATAAAAAAAACGGGAAAGGTAAAGGAGGAATAATATTATCATCGGTGAATGACGCAAATATAAGATATAATATAGTTTATTTCCTTTAACAAAATTATTTGATAATTCGTTTAACAAATAAACAAATATATACAAATATTATACAAATATATACATATCTATACCATGGGTATATACCATTATACAAATTTATACAAAGTTAAACAGTAATCGTAATATAAAAAGAATACTAAAAGAAAATATTTTCAAAGTAATACGAGTATACAATAATATACAAAAATTGTGAGAGAATAAATATTATTAGAAATGAAATCATTTTTAACAGCACTCTTAAATTATAGTTATCATTAATGGCTTTAATGGGGCTAAGGAGCTTACTGTGTAAGTCTAAGCCTTTGGGAGACGTAAATTTGTTTATCCTTGGGCGAAAAGTTGCATGCATTTGACCCTATTTCTCGTGTCACGTGCCATGAGTGGATCCGCCCATGTTGAATTCCATCTTTTTTATTTCAATAGAATTTGCCCACCGACTCTAGCATAAACAGGTGATACAATGTTAAATTACGCAGGTCTATAAAATCTGAACGACATGAAACCAGAGGGCTAAAACAAAAGAACATCAGTGCGTTTGTTAAGTATGTAAAGTTTGGTATTATAAATATGAAACTATTAAATGGTGGAGAATAACGACACAGATAGTCAATAAGTAAAAATAACAACAATTAAAATAGTATCGCAATACTTATGATAATTTATATTATCTTCGTAAATGTCAAACTTGGTTAAAACCTTATATAAACATATGAGCAAGGTATGTTTTCTTTGACTAAACAACTCCTTGAAACAGATTAACCTCGGAGGGGAGAGAGCTTTTGCAATAAAAAGTTGCTATTGACGTAAAGAAATGACCCCACATCAGAATACCAAACCAGATATATGACAACGATATCTCAATGTTGGCATCGAGAAGCAAAACGGTCTTCTTTAAATCTTCACACGGAGTGAAATATTCTTAACACCACTTCTGGGTCTGTGATAAGACATAAAAGTATAAATAAAAGAACAGTTTTTTATTTCTACCAAAAGGGGAAGCGAGCCGTGTCGACTTCGGCCGATTTTAGCGTAAAACTCTCAGGAACAAGTTTTTGAACATTGATGACAGTGCCGGAACTCTTACAATATCTGCAGAGTTGTGTGTGTTAAAATATGACATTTGATTAGGCCAATCGATATATCAGCTTATTTATTCCATTTCAGTTAAATACAGACATACATTATTTCCAACAAATAGGATACAATAAACGTAGAAAACCAAGACCAGGATAGTATTCGTACTATTAGATATAAATGTGGTTATATATTTTAAAGAAAGTGAAAATACGTATAGCAGGTGTTACGAATTATTACATTGTTTTACGACTCCAATTGAAATAATGCATTCGAAGGTATCCTGTGATTTCATTATTAAACGAGAGAAAAATGTTACAACGAGAAGCGTAGCAACGACCGGATCGAAGCAGAGCCAGAATCAGAGAGAATTATTTAAAAATATATATTTCATTCTCGAATACTCTTTCATTTTCGCATCTATATCATGCAGCGGACGTACCTGTGTACATCGATATCAAACATAATAATAAAGAATTGCTGTTGTATATAGTTTTGTATTTTAATTACACGATTGTCCGTAGAAATGTTTATTTTTTGTGTTTGCAAAGTCAAAACAGACTGATATTTTACCAAAGGATGTATGAGTAATTATTATTTTAATATTTTACAATTACGGTTTGTAATTGATTTACAAATAATACCGGTCGGCCCAACCGTCGAATCAGAAAAGTCTGCCGATGGCCAAGTACTAGCCCGCTCGGGCCTGCTCGGTGTCGCTCGCAAATAGAGATTGTCCCGTTGTTACCTACATCGCTCCAAGTCCATTACTCCAAAATAGCGACGTGCATAAAGTTTTTATGATATTATCATACCATAGTTTCAGATTTGGGAAAATTGTATCGGATTAAACAAATAACAAAAACACACCACTATGACCTGCAAGAAATATTTTAAATCTGTACATTAGAGAGTGTCAAATCTACGTGCGAAACGGCTACCCCGGGATATTTCACCGAACTTTTTGGTTACATCGCTCCGAGATAAACGCAGAGACTTTGTGGATGAAACAATCCATTTCTTTAGTGCCGCCACAACCCGTGTGAGTCCAATGCTTTATCGCGAGGCACGGAGAACTTTCTAGCCCAGGGGCTCCTCACGCCATCACTCCCAGATTTGGTCAGATTTCTCCGACCACCCGTCTGGTCACAGGTTGGAGGTCGCTTGCGTGGCTTCTACCTTAAGATTTGTCGATACGGGCGTCCTTTACTCGGCTAGTATCACACGATATTGGGTTACCAACGGATCGTTTTATAGGATCGACATCTTAAAGTCCATATCTACCCCCGCTTTATAGAAAGCATACGAAATTAAAGCCCCCTCCCCCCGGCTATTCGTTGGTTAAGCAAAGACCGGAAAACCAACCAGTGCATCAACCATGCAGGGCCGTCCGAGTTGTTCCCCTAGATCTCCGCACTCTGGTTCCACCAGGTTAGTCACTCTTCGGGGAGGCTACCGGATGGGGGTTGAACCGTGATTCGGGCCAGCCAATAATGACAGAACTGGTCAACACGCCCGAAATGCATGGCGCTATTAGGCTCTAAATCTGTACAGAACGAGGAGAAACTAGAATGTACTTCCACCTTATCTCTATGTTACAGGATTTCTGAAGTTGCTCCAGCTTGTTTTCAAGAAGAAATATATTGTTCTCATGCTTCTTATTTTTTTATCAATAGTTTCGAAGTTTTTTATCATGTCCTTAACTCTTCCATTTTTCAGGACGTCATACTCGTTCGTTAAAAATTCCACCGTATTTTCCAAATCATCATTTCGTTTTTCCATTTCTTTTAGCTCCTGGACTGAAAAACGTTCTTGAAGTGCCACAAGAATAGATTTTTTAATGTTTCATATCTTAAATCCAATAGATATCCAATTTTTCAGAGTTGATTGCGAAGCTTGTTGCATTTTCAGAAAGTGTTGCAGGTGTTGAAAGTGTTGAAAGTGTTGCAGGATGGCAATTGCTGAGTTGTTCGTTGGAGTCAGGTACCGTGATCTTTCAAGGGAGAATTTGCTAATGTATTACGTCGAGTTGATCTTGGCTCCACCAGTTTGCAGACGTCACATCTCCAGGTATTTTTCTGCATAGTCGAGATGCCTTCAACCCTTTCCCAAGTCGAAATATAGACTATCTTTGAACAAATTTCATCAAAATCGTTAGAGCCGTTTTTGAGAATAAACATATTTTAATTTTAGCTTCTATGGCAGTTACACTCAATTTTGTGTCTAAAATAGTAATTTTGTGTTAAAACAATAAATCGGCATACCTACATAAAAGAATCTCACTTGCCAAGTTTTAACCAAATCGCTCTAGTAGCTTTGTCTGTGTGTACTGTTACATGACCGCGCGGACAGACATTTTTTAAACTACTTTTTTGGATTCCTGGAATCTAAAATCGTAAAAATCTAATAAATCGATTCCACAAGTCGATTTTTCGCATGATCACAAAACTCCCAATATTACTCAGCTCAGGTCTTACTCAGGTCTTAAAACACTGAATTATTTTTCAGAAAAAAATCAAATTAACTGGCAATTAAAAAATTATTTTAGTCGTTGAAGAAAAAGTCTGATCCCAGTGTGTAACCATGTTTCTTTTATTAGTTTCGAGAGAGAAACTTTCAATGTTTTTAAAAAAAATATTTTTCCATGATGTGGATAATAGGCAAAGTTTTATAGTCAATATCTTTCTGCGTAGAACCTACTTTGGAAAAAGCTCATGAGCGAGATCATTTGTTTTAAACTAGACGTTATATGGCTCAATATAATCTACATTCTGGACTTTCCAAACTCATCCACCCAATACAAAATAAATAAACCAGTGAGAAAGGGTTAATCGCTGCTCTGTCATTGTGTGTATTGTGAAAGTGGCGATAAATTAAATGATAAACTTTCTCCTTTAATTGAGGATACCTATAAATACAATGTAGGCGCAGTTAAATCGATTGTGAGAATGCGATCTTGTATGAACGTAATTTCTGATTTTATTAAAAATTAATATATTAGATAATGTATCCCACGCTGGCTGATAAACGATTAGATCAGGCGTTCTCTATCTCTACCATTTCAATGATTCGTCTTCTCGCTCGCCGAGCTTTCAAAATAAGGGATGAAATGGTGAGATGTCATTATTTCAGTTCAATTGCCACATCTTCGCAAGTGGTCATTCCGTGTGCTGGGATGGTTATTTATGCGAGATCTCCGTTCTCCAGCTTTCTCATCATAGTGAAATGTTTGCTCATGTAAAGTTTGGTGGTCTTGAATGCCAATATATTAGTTATGCGGTAACATGAAATTCTAAGTGGAACTTTAGGAATGCAAATCGGAGTCAGCGTGAATGCAGGTATGGCTGAAAAATACTCTAGATTAGAATACTAGACCGCACTGGCGCACAGGGCGAACTAAAGAGAAATTCTTGGGATATGCGCGCGAAGCGATCGATACAGATCGATTTAGTGCAGTGACAACCTTGTACATACCTCGCTAGTGAGAGAGGTATCGTAGCTTTGCTAAAACCATATCCACTGAGGTCAGGTAGGATAAAGTGTCAATTTATTGCTGTTTATTATTTATCAACTGACCCACCCTTAAATAAAAGTAATTCGCGCGGAATCTGGCCGAGAAAGTTGATAAAACAGTTAGAATCGGCGCTAATTGATACGAAACGTTCCGCGGCATTGTATTATCGGCGAAATGTATAAAATCGGAACAAACATGTGCATGTATATGGGCATTAAACCTGATAGACCTGACGCCGAAAACCTGAAAGGTGAATCGGACGGAGTTTCAGCATCTGTGCAGTGGAACAGTTCGCTCCAGCATTTGGCCCCTGATGTACTAGCTAGACTGCGGAACTTTAGCTAACGTGAGTTCCAGGTAGTTTTATTCTTCAACAAAGACATAATAAGCAGAGAGTTTTTATACAAAAGTGCTTATCTTTATTGGTTTCATAAAAAGACCTTTCTTCGTTATGTGAAAAAAACAGTAAATTCATCTTTTTTGTCTCTAATAACAACCAAAAATCATAAGAACCCATGTCTAGGAATTAGGAAGCCTGATTAACCACTGGAATTCCGAGAATGCAGGATCCTAGTCCGAGATGACAATAGTCCGAGATGCACGGCCCATGGGGCATAATAGGGCCGTGCAGCTCGGGCATAATGGCCAACATTTTTATTATTGTCCAGCCCTCCATCCGGCTTGCTACGGTTTAACCACCATCCGGCAGCCTTCCCGAAGAGGGACTAACCTGGTAAATCTGCTGTGCGGCGGATCTATGGGAACACCTCGGGCGGCCCTAGATGATTGATATGCACTGGTCGGTGCTGAATCAACGTGTGGCCAGGGGAATCTCATTGCGTATGCTATCTATAAAGCAGGGGTAGATATTTACCTTTAATATCTATCCTTAAAAACGATCCGTTGGCCACCCAATCTTAGGTGGTAAACCGTGTAAAGGATGCCTCGGTTCCACAAAAGGACGAATTCGGTACGAAATGACGCTAGTAAAGGTAGAAGCCGCACAAGCGACCTCGAAACTAACCAGATGGGTGGTCGGAGAAATCTGACCAAATCTGGAAATGAGGGTGCGAAGGCCCCACTGTGCTTGAAAATTCTCAATAACTCACGGTAAGGTGTTGGTCTCTCGCTGGCTGTAGCGGAACTGGATTGTGTTATCCATATAGTCTCTGCGATAATCTCGGGGTGATATAATGATACATTTCGTAGAACATCCCGAAGTGGTGGGTTCGCCCGTAGCTTAGACACTCTTTAATAGCCATAATCTATAGGAACCGAACATGGCTATGCATCTTGGGCCTGATGGCTAGTTTGTATGTTGTTGGCCGGCCTCATGGTTTAACTTCTATCCCGTGGCCTCCTTGAAGAAGAATCTACCTTGAATGGTTCAGCGAACACTGCCTGCAACTATATCATGCAGTATCTAGGAAGTTGAATCTACAGAGCACTGGGCAAATACCCTTGGGCGGATTTGAGATGTTGTGCAGTCTGTATAACCGGCAAATTACTAGAAGAGTCTCGAAAAGTATGATTTCTATGATTGACTCGAGGTATCAATTACCGCGAATCCATAATGGTTCCATGTAGCTTGGGCTTGATGGGCCTCTTTATTTTTCTTAGGTCGACCTAAGTCAAGGTTCAGCTCCCATCTGGCAACCTCCTCAAAAAGGGACTTAACCTGGAAAGCCCGCTGTTAACTCTGCCTGCGGCTGTACCCTACAGTCGTGTGCAATTGAGATCGGAAGTGCGGGTCCGAGAGAACTGGCGGTTTGCGCACCGGGTTGTATCAATCAATTGCTTGCGCGATCCGGCGAATAACCGGGGGTGACTGGAAACGCGTGTTTCCTAAAAATCGGGGATATTTGGCTTCACCAATCCTTAGAAATGATCCATTGGCCACCCGATTCCGAATCAACTTGACTGGCGAAGTGCTACTCGGATTGGTTTTCAAAATTGAATTATGAATTAACATCTGGTAAAGTACGCGAAAACGACCTTCAATCTGTGACCAGAATGGGGGATGGAGAAATCCGTCCAAATCTGGCAGTAAGAGCGCGAGGAGGCCAACTGGGTGGAACTTCCCAGTGCCACGCGGTAAGACGTTGGACTATTACGCGCTGGTTGCATAGTTTGATTATGGATTGAGTAGTCCAAAACGTTTTGTTCATCTAACGGAAGAAAGGATGGCCACAGTTTTATAACCCTCTGGGATGGCGGGTTCGCCTGTTGAAATTGACAAACTTCCATTCTGACAATTACTGCAAGCGAACCCGGCAACCCAGAAAGTTATAATGGCTGCTGTCGTCCTTTCTTGCGTACAGTGAAAGTAACACTCCACAACCAAGCTACTCCAATAGCACGTAAGAGTCCAACGCCAAACCGCGAGACAACTGCGAATTGCACCTAGCCGGGCATTCTCACGATCTCACTACCAGATTTAGACAGATATCTTCATCCTCCAGTCTTCTCACGGATGCTAAGTCGCCTGTGTGGCTTCTGTCTGTTGCAGCGGGAATTGATATTCAAATGTGTCGAGGACCTTTGGCGCCCTTTGTCCGTCAATATCACTCGGGGAGTAGCAACGGGCCATTTCTAAGGAGAAGTGACAGTAGATAACTACCTATCACCGCTTCTTAGGAAACGCACATATCTAGGCTTCTCCTGCAATTCGCCAGTTGAGCAACGTAACCAGCAAACCGGCTAGTGCACAACTGATCAGGGCCGCTTAAGATGTTCCTCCGGGTGCACAACAGATCCCAACTGTCAATAAACTGCAGGATATAGCCGCAGGCAGAGTTCAATCCGGCCCTTCCTTGGTTGTCCTTCTTCAGGGATGTTGCCTAATAGGAGCTGAATTCGTGATTTGACCAGGCGTTCTAATGAAATAGACGTTATTCGTGCCCAATCTACAAGACCCCGTTCGGCCTCCTATGGCAACGAAGGTATATGTTAACCTGGTATCACCTATCCTTAGAAATGGACCATTGGCCATGCGATCTCGAGCGAAAGCGGGGAAAGGACGCCACGGGACCACGACAAATGTACCTATGACATCGGGTAGAAGTCAGCGGATGCTTGTACTAGTGTCGTAGGAGCGACTTGAATCTGTAACCAGTCTACAGAGCGGTACATACTAAGACTCCTTCCCGTGCCATGCGATTTGAGATTGACTTTGCCGGGCTAGTAGCGGAACTGAATCAGAAGACTGTTTTCGCCTAAAGTCATTGCGACCTATTCCACGGTGATAAAATGACAACAGACATTATGCGGCTGTACACCCGCAGCAATCTTTCACTGACCATAGTCCACATTTGGTGAATGACATTGTCATTTCGGATTGTTGATAGCCTACCGGGATGTAGTTCGCTGTCCACTGATGTGCGGTCACATTTGAAGCGGCTGTACCACTCTTTAACCGTGATGGCGTTGCCCCCGAAAGCCTATAGGATTTGTGAATAATTTTTACATAGGTATTACCATGTTTTGATGATTTTTGAATTCCTTCTAGACAATAATCTTTGATAATCCAAATCCAACAGACGCTTACACTTCTTCACCACTCATCGGCCGATCGCTAGTGACTGACGCTTTCAGTACGCGTGAAAAAAATCACGCTTGCGCATATTATCTCTAAGATCTTAATGCACCAATGACACTCCCGTGCTTGGTTTGATTATTGGAAAAAATAAGGTAGCATGCTTTTTGAATTGACAACATATATACAAGAAAAGAATAGTGTATATCTACAAGAATAAAAAGGCCACTTCTCAAGCGGGGGACAAAACCCAACATGTTATTAGGCAAAGTAACCGTATATTTTGACGACTCGAAGGCGGGCGAAGAGACAGGGGCTAGACCTACTTTGGCGAGATAGGTCTAAATTTGATCAACCCATTTCGATCAAATGGCATAACCTTTCAAGCGGAAATGGTCATATTGAAATAAGTAAGATACATGATTATCTATCCAGGCAGGCGATTGTTGCAGTAAAAAATGAAAAATCAAAAGATGTCAATGAAATGTAGTCATGGATCCTAGAATGCATCGCAGAAATTAACCGAGTCAGTTTTGATATGGGTGAAGGGAGGCAGTTGATTGAGAGAAATAACTAAGTATATAAATTTGCGAAAAAGATATTGGTGAGACTAGAAGCCCTGCTGGAAACTATTTTGGATAAAAGGACGGGAGGAGAAAATATTATGTGAAATTTAAGTTTTATCTGTACAGCTATTGCTAAATACATCCAGCTTAAGCTGTATTCTGCATCTATAATATATTATAGGAAAAACGGATTAAAACGAAGAAAAAACGGTCTGGTGCAAAAAACTACGTCACGTGCAAGTACCAGCTAACCGACACCCAAATTAATCATGAGAGATAGCTCTAATACTTTAAGGAACGGGTTTTTATGCATTAAAGAGTATTTGATCATGTATCAACGGTGCCCTAACTGCTGTGACCGTGGACATTTTCTTCAAAGCCGCCACCTTTTAAAGCAGCTAAAAATAATGGTCCATATTTTTCCCTAAACACGCCTCTGTAACGCAATGAAAATTACTTGAAACGGTTATTTGACGTGGCCATAATTCAGGGGTTGCTATCATTACTCTGATGGAGCCATAGCATGCCACTATTAAAGACACAAGCCGAGATGCTGAATTGATACGGATCGCCGGCCACAAATGGCTATGTGGAGGTGGGCCATAAAGGCCGTTATGTTGTTGGCCGACCCATGCTTGCGGAGCAGCTCCTATTCAGGAGCCTCCTCGAAGAGGGACCAACCCGGTGAACCCGCTGTGCGGCTGA